>JAPKLW010000223.1:402810-498838 GCA_026898455.1 Plectranthus barbatus
TATACAAATAAGCTACTGAGGGAGGAAACCTTAGACAGATTTCCCAACAATTTCCCCCTTTTTGGTGCGATCAAAGCCTAACCAGCGAGCACTCAGCTGATGAGGAAAGTTACAGATAATTTCAGGGTTTTACAAGTGAAACTTATCAGATCTAAACCCACGAAATTACTTCCTCAACATCAGCTCTAACTAAAAATCTTCCCCCTCAAACTAGGAGAGATAATGCTCGTTTAAAAATATGGAAATTAAGATCTGAGCAAAATAAATTTAAAACATGCAAGACGAGTGCTGGTGCTGATTACACTGGATGTGTAAATTCAGCTGGTAAATAAAAACTTAGACAATTGTTGGACAATTAGAGATTGTCATCAACTTGTCAGTTAACATTCCATTAAAGATTTAGCAATTACATGTACAGTGAATGATAACTGACTAGTCTATGGCATGGAAGATGATCCTGGTGACTGAGTCCGAGCACTGGTGATAGACCTCAGGATCTCAGTAAGAGCGGCCATGTCTTGCTCTCTCTTCAGCCTCTCTTCAGCAGCAATTCTCCTCTCTTCAGCTGCTAGGCGTCTCTCCTCCTCAGCAATTCTGGCTCTCTCCTCTTCAGCCAGTGCTCGCGCCCTTTCCCCCTCTTGGATCCGCGCCAAAAAGGTGGCAACACCGGCGGTGACGGACTCAAATCGTTGCTCTACATGGTCTTGGAAAGAGGCGAAATGTTGATCCATCCTGGCGTCGATGTAAGCAAGAAGTTGCGCAGGAGGATGAATTTCAGAGATTGGCTCCGCAGATACTTCCATGGATGTGGAAGGCGTATCAGGTGCGGTAGTAGCCATTGCTGGTGCAGAATCAGCTGGTACCTCCACTGGGGCGGGCTCCTCCGCGGGCACCTTGGCTAATGCTGGCGGGCCTTGTGCAAAAACAGGTGGGTCTGTGAAAACAGCCAGCTGCCAGTCCATATGAGGTGGGGCAAGATCGCCCATGATCATTGGAACAGTGGGGACGGCAGTGGTCAGCCACCTACCTCTGGAGGGATCCTCCTCCACAATGTGGTCTACCAGCAGAGCGCTGGCAGCCATATCAAAGAGAACAGCGAAATAGGGAGGGATCCGGGGGAGAGAGACGAGTACCTTTATGCGTCTGAAAGCATAGATTAGCTGGTACCCGCGGCTGGTGCTTTGGAACTGGAGAAATGGTAACTTGACCATTTTGGACGGAGGAAGGCCTGAGGTCCCAGTCAGTTGTCGGTAAAGTGCAATCTTCCTCAGTCGGCGCTTGATTCGCCTAATTGACAACTGATGGTGGCTGAGAGCTTCAGTGCCCATGAATTCGTTGGCCCATGCCTCCTCTGATCGCCAGTATCCAAGCCCAAGCCTGGCATACAAGACCGCTGTCTTCTCCACATTTAACTGGCGTTGGCACCAGTCAAAGATCCTCCAGCGCCGAAACTCCAGAAAGAGTTCTTCATCAAAAATATCACTCAGGTCCCCATACCTGGTGACCAACTCTTCATCAACAGCCCTCTCCACCTCGGCTGTGATGTTCTCAGCATACTCATAGATGGAGAAATTGAAATACTCCACCGGTTGTAAGGGCAGGCACCAGTCAAGGATCCTCGAGGCATAGATCGACTGGTGAGGGAGACCGCTGGTGGGGATGATAAAGAATGCTGATGGTTCAGGCACTCGTGAATTATGGAACGCCAGATCCCCACGGTGCTCCCACCTGTGAATCCCTGTCACCCTAGCACGATAGGCATCCTCATCGATGAGTGAGTAAAAATGGATACCTAACATGTAAGACCTCCTTGCTGATCTCACACGTAGTGCTGATGCTGGTGTAGATGCTGTTGGTCGTCCAGAAGATGTAGATGCTTCTGAGACTTGTGGACGACTGGCAGGAAGACGAGCCTCGGCTTCAAAATTAGGGAATAGATCCCTGGGCTCCATCCGTTGTACCCTGGAGTGCTGTACTACCGTTGGTGATTCGTCGTCGGGAATGATGATGTCTGGCGAAGGTTGATCATCAGCGACGCCACCAGCAGTAGTCTCCATGTCAGCTCCCTCCTCCACAGCTGGCACCGGTACTGGTTCCTCGACAGTCTGGGGCATCGGTTCAGCACCGAGATATAACTCAGGAGCCCCTTCTGCTGTCTGAGGTTGTGCATTATCCATGGATTCAGATGAGTCAGTGATAATGATGCCATCATGTTCCTCGGGCTCTGGCTCATCCTCTAAGTCAGAGCTTAGATCAGAGAAACTCGCCAGTTTTTCCGGGGTGGTCACCCGTTCAACAACTCCTCCACTGGCGGCCCCTTGCACGGCCAGTGGGTCTTCAGACTTACCTCCACCACCCCCTTGCACGGGTGGAGGAACTTGAGAAGATCCCCCGTCAGCTCTTCCAATGTCAGCTGACGGTTCAGTCACATCCTCCTCCGGCTGGTACATATCGACCAGGGATAGTACGTCCTCCTCAGCTCCCATGACCATCAGGCGCGAGAAAGTTTTGTCAGAAAGGATCTGGCCTGGAGCTGGTGCTGGTGGCATGCCACTTGAAGTTTGGGCAACTGCCCATTTGCCCTTGGCCACCTGATGCACTTGCTCCGCCAGTTGCGCCTGACGTCGAGAATCATGCTCAGCCTTTATCCTAGCAAAGGCTTCATCGCGGGCTGCCAGTTCTGCCTCCCTTCTCCGCTGGTCGGCTAAGGCTTGCAGCCTTGCCTTTGCTTGCTTCTTCCTCACAATAGAAGCATTGTGTTCCCTCTTAGCTTGCTCAACCAGCTTTTGAGCTTTTGTTTTGACCCTTTTCCTTTTCCTGGTCATTTTATCTATCGTCTCCTCCTCAGTCAGTCCAAGGAAGGACTTCTTGACTGGTATAGATATCTTCTTTGATGCTGGAGCATAGATAGTAGCTGGCTGGGGCAGCTGGGGCTGGTGAACCTTGGCTTTCTTCTTTGAAGAAGACCTGGTGACTGGCATCTGTGCTGATGGCTCAGCAGATGGAAATTGACTGGTTTCCTCAGCCACTGCCTGCTCCATTGAGGTGAATAAAGATTCAACCTCAAATTACCTCTTCAGTTCGGTCTTGGCTTCAGCCGTCAGTGGGAGAGCAACTGTTGGCGCTGCCTCCCATATCTGTTCTGGCTCCTCCTCAGACACAGATTCAGCTGGATCGACGGCCTTCTTGCCCTTCAGTCGTCGGGGTTTTTTGTAATCCGGGTCAGCAAGCTTGACTCTTGTGACCGGAATGAAGTCGGATCCAACCAGCTGCTCCCCTTGGTCGATCAAATCCCCCATCTCCACTTCGAGGATGTGGCTGACCCGCAGCCCAAACGACACGGCGTGAAGGAACTTCCCTTCCGCCTTCACTGAACTGTTTCTCTCCACGTTCTCCAGTAGGCGCCCGAATATGAATTCGGCCCAGTTGCCATGAACGCCATCCACCAGTGCACACATGACGGAGAACTTCTTTAAGCTCAGTTCGGCATAGGAGCCGACCTCGCACTGGAGCATGCGCATGACAATATCGCAGACCATCTGCCAATAGTCGCGCATCTCCGACTTCTTCATGCCAGTCTTGAAGATAGTTACCTCCTTCTTCTTCCATTCAGCCCACCTCCGCCTGAACTCCACCGTATCATCCTTGTGATACGTCGCCACCTCCTCACCAGAACTCCTCAGCCCAAAAAGGTTGGCCAGGTACTCTGCGTCCACGGTGATCAGTTTCCCGAACACCGACGTGGTGAAGGATTTCCTGTCATCAGCGATGACTGCGCGAGTATAGAACTCGGCAACCATATGCGGGTGGAAAACTCTGGGAGCCGCTGTCAGATATGGTCGGAGCTGCTCCCTGTCAATCATCTCCATCAGCTCTTCGCCAAAGTGTTTCTCGGCTAACTTATCATTTAGAATTTTCTCCTTCTGGACTTGGGCAGCCCGGATTTGTGAGTTGGAAAGGAGATATTGGGTGGCCTTTTTGTTTAACTGGACAAGTTTATTAAAGGGATAGGAGTAATCGATGTCTTCTTGTTTCACAATGCCTGTGAAGGTAGGCATGTGAGATTCGGCTAAAGGTAAGTCTAAGGACTCAGAGGAAGATGAAGAAGGAATATCAGTAGCAGGGTTGGAAGAAGATGCCATGAATGCAGGGAATGTTATGGAAAGATGAACGAAACAAATGTTCTGAAGGTTTGAGGAATCATAAAGATTTATCCGATGAAGAAAGTTGGATATAAATACTCGAGCCATGCAGGAATAGACGGACGAGATGAACTCGTAGAAAATAAGAATCAATGGTCATCAGCAGGCCCGATTCCCTGTAGCGACGTGCGTGGTCGTGGTGACGAGAGATATTTCGTGTAGCTGACATGGCACACGCTGATTGGTCGCGTGCCTGTGTTTGGCTGCGCAGTCACTGTGCGCATTAAATGTGGCATTAAATTCGAAGATATGCACACGCAAGACCAATTTGAACAATCCCGCCATTTCTGCGACAGCTGGCACGACCCTTGGTCTTCAAGAGATCGTCAGTTGAGAGCTGGGACTCTACTGGTCATCAGTAGTATATACCAGTCGCATACTTCCCTCTGTCAGTATGGCCTTCTTACCAGTCGACAACTGGTTCCCGTGCACTTAGACAAATTGAGAGCTGGAACTCAATTTTCACCAGTCGTTGAAGTTTCACCAGTTGTCTGCTGACAACTTGAAAGATCGAGAGAATTGAGAGCTTGGACTCAATTTATTCCGCATAATCTTCTCTTTAAGAAATTCACTTCCTCACCATTTTAAAAACGTGAGTGTTGTTATGATATATGTCAGTGGATTTCAGTAGAAGTCATCAGTCATCGCTTGGAATTGGGAGCTGGGACCCAATTTTACTTCGACTGATGGTATTTGGCTGCTGGCCTAGGGTGTGCTGGCGTCCTGTCAGCAGAGGATTTTGCCAGTTGAGGTTTTTGTCGTGATGACTCACCTATGAATCTGGTCTTATGATTCCTATGCTGATCAGCCATACGGGACTGGTTGGTATTACCAGCTGGTGCTGATGCATTTACCACTTTGCCCTTGCCCTTACCAGCAGTGAGTTGTTTGGGTTGGTTTGTGCTCAAATCTGTTTTAAATCCCAACCCGGATTTATCGGTAGGCTTTCTCCAATGGGATAGAGCCTCTTCCAAATTCTTGGAGCCTTTATTTAAATGATTTATTTTACTGTCTTGCTCAAGGACGACCTTTTGAAAAGTATCTCTCTCAGTTTTTAAAATTTCAAAACTCTTAAGCAATTCTGAGTGAGTCTCTTTCAGAGTGGCTAACTCTACACCGAGTGACCTAGATTTTTCAATCTCATTGGTCAAAATAGAAATCTGATCTTTTAGCGAGGTGTTTTCGCCAGCCAAGATATTCTTTATTTCGTAAAATTTTAAAAATTCTTGCTGAAGAATATCTATGGTGACAACCTCTGAGTCGGAGCAATGCGACTCAGAATCGTCTAGAATGCGTGCAGACATGATATGCATTGGGGGAACAGATTGTACCTGATCATCAGCGGCAAGTGCTCGTTCTTCCTCACTGTCAGCACATTCTTCATTTGATTCTTCTCCGAAAGCCGCCATAAGTGCCAGTAGAGCTTCCTCTTCTGACTCTTCATCTGACGCGTATTCTCCGTCGTCATGGTCAGGTATATCAGGAACCTCTGTCCTGGTCAGCATGGCCTTTGCAACGGCCTTTGATGCACGCTCTTCAAAGAGCTTCTTCAGCCTTTCCCGCTCATCTTTATCCACCTGTGGACATTCAAATTTAAGATGATCAGGGGATTGGCATTGATAACAAACGCGGGGAGTTCTCTTGACGAATTTTCCATCAGTTGAGCTAAGAGATACTCCCTGTTTCGACTTGGCTTTCTCCAGAAGAACAGCCAGTCTCTTCATTTGTTGCTCAAGATCTGCGATAGAGCTCTCGCTGCCTTTGGAGTTAGATCCCGATGTGGATGGGATCTCTTTCTGCTGGTTGTGCGGCCCAGCAGATCTGTCAGTGTGAAAAGGCTTCTTGGGCTTCCATTTGAAGTCCCTCTTGACGAAGTAGGCTTCGTCTTGTGTTTTGATGCTGGGAGATCCAACATTCCGGATGGCTTCATTCTTGTTCACCATCTGAATGTCCCACTCATGTGCCTGCAGTTGAGCAAATAACTCCTTGGGAGTCATTTTGGACAGATCCTTCTCCTTAAGAGCTGTAGTCTTCACGAACCAGTCCTCCTTGGGCATCTTGGACAGGATCTTTGCATTAAGATCTGCATTTGAGTATTTCCTGTCCAATGACTTCAGCTCGCTGACGATGGCGTTGAATCTAGCCTCCATCTCCTTGATGGTTTCCCCAGTCAGCATCTGGAAGGACTCGTACTTGTCCACTGCAACCTGCAATTTGTTGCGCTTCATCTGATCTGTCTCCTGACAGAGACTGTCAAGGTAATCCCAGACTTCCTCGGCGTTGTCAAATTGGAGGACTTCCTCCATCAGCGGATCTGGAAGAGATGACAGGATCATTTCGTGAGCAACGAAGTCCAGCTGATTCCGCTTCCTATCCTCAGTGTTCCATTCTTCTGGGGGCTTTGGGATCTCAGCAGCTGGGCGATCTCCTAGCTGGTGTTGTGTCTTGGTGATCTGGATCGGCCCTTTCTCCAGCACGTCTATCATTTCCGGATGGAAACTTTTCAGTTGAATGAGTGACCTCTTTCGCCACATTGCGTGCTTGTCAGGATTGTAGTTGAGTAGTTTAGGAATATTCATCTTGTGTACCTGAGCTAATCAACAGACAGAAAGAGTAGAGTGCAAGGAAACGTGGATGAACGTTAGCAGCGGAAATAGTGATAAAGTGTTTTCTTGCACGCTGGTTACACCGCTGACTGGGACCTGTCAGCTGGTGTATCAAAACTTAGAATATTTAGCCTTGTTTGCACAGTTATCTATCAGTTTCAGAATATACTCCAACACTTGAGTGCTGGGTTTAAAATATGACTGAAGAGCAGAAAGCTGATAAATAACAAAAGGATTTTTATAGTGGTTCGATCAATCGATCTACGTCCACTCTCCAGTCGAAGCACTGGAAATTCCACTAAGAGTAATCGGTTACAGGTGTCCTACGATCTATCTCTAGCTGGTGAATGCCTTGTCCACCAGTTCACTAGATCAACCGCTCCCGGTCCTGGTTCCCTCTTCAACTCTTCTCAGCTGACTGGGTGTTTTAGTTCTCCCAAGAACGTAAATCTCACTACGGCAAGGTACGCCCGCAATAACTCAAGTGCTGGGATGCACAGGAGCTGCTGTGAACTCTCTCGGAAGAGAAAGAACACCTAATGAGATCTTTAACTTACAAGTATAAAACTTGAAGTCTCGTGTTTGATAAATCAACACACGGAAAGCTTATGGAAAGCCTCGAAAGTTCTGTAAGTATTTTGACAGCGTTTTTGCTAGTTCGTGCGTAAGAATTTCGGGGGGGGTTTGAATGTTGACGGTTCCGACGTATTTATAGACGCAGGATCTGATTCAAACTTTCTAGCCGTTTGGACTCATCCGGAAAGGTGTCAGACCTGGGATGTCCTTCTGACGGCGGTAGGTATGTTTTTCCGGAAAGGATCCATACCTTTGACCGCTTTATCTGACACAGATCTCTTTGTGTCAGAACGGCTTTATTAGTCAGTCCGAGGAATAAGACTGGTGTCTTGTGATAGATAGACTTTAAGGTATCCCCTTCTTAAAGTCATACTTTGTCAGTCGATTCCTCAGCGAATCTTCTTTTTGTCTCTACGGCGCTGGGAGAGAGAAATCTCCCATGACTGGTGAAATCACCGCTGGTGAATAGTGTAAGCAAGAACACGTATTCTGCTGGTAAGATTTGTCAGCCGCCTGCTGATGAAACCCTTCCCAACTGGTGAACAGTACCCAGTCATAAGCGCTTCTCATGCTGGTGAACAGTGTCAGCACGAGTCTTGATCAGCTGCGACTTACAACTCAAAGACCTAAACAGGACTTTACATTTAAGACCAGATCTAGAGCTATCTAGAGACAACTGACGCTGGTAGGACTTGGGATTTGATCCACCAAAACTACAATCTATACAAATAAGCTACTGAGGGAGGAAACCTTAGACAGATTTCCCAACATAGACTAACAATTAAAATCATGTGAATAGTGGGAGGGTTTTGCGTAAACGTCTACGAGTGTAGCTTGCGTAGATCTCTTTCACAAGTATTCTAGGATTGATTTAAATTATAGATAACAAAAGCTTTAAGGGTTGTGCGGTATGGTTACGTGCCATGCTAAACTGTCTCTTTTGGCCGGAGTTAAATTTGTGGTTAATTGCTTAGAAGCATCTTAGAATATAATGCAAGAATTGCATCCCTGTTCTTGAGAGATGGCTTGGTCTAAGGTTTTCACTAATATTAATTTCTAGTGTCAAAAGCATCGTGACATGGTAGTGAAATTAAATGGATTGGGGCTTAAAACCCACAGTTCTGGTTGAGGGTGACATCGTAAATGTCTACGAGTGTAGCTTGCGGTGGGAACTCTTGGGCAATTAGTGGAAAATATTTGTATTTGATTTATTAAAAGGTTTTCAATGCATTTGTTTTCGAAGTTCAACATGTATGTTCTTATTTAAGATTCTTTATTGTTTCAGATATGTCTATGTCTAATGTCATCAATATTCTCGCACAAAACACTCTAAATGGTCCGAACTTCCTGGAATGGAAGCGCAATCTCGAATACCTCCTGATTGCAGATGAACATATGTTCGTTCTGCAAGTACTTCGTCCCGAAGTGCCAACTGGTGAATCCAGTCAAATGGATATAGATTTTTATAACAAGTGGGAGAAATCGAACAATGTAGTCAAGTGCTACATGATGACCACTATGTCGAAAGTCTTACAGCAGCAACATCAGCACCATAGGGACGCTTATGACATCATGACGAGTCTGGAGGCGACCTATGGGGAAACTGATAGAGCCGTCAAGTTCAATCTCATGAGAGAAATCGTGAGTAAGAAAATGGCTGATGGCACCTCAGTGAGAGAGCACGTAGTTACCATGACTCACCGCATGGATGAGCTAACTGTGCATGGTGGAGGTATCAACGTTGAGGCTAAGGTCGATATCATACTGAACTCTCTACCCAAGTCCTTTGAGAGTTTTAGACTGAATGTTGTCATGAACAAGAAAAAGTATACTCTTAACGAGTTACTCAATGACTTGATGGCAGCTGAATCGGTCATGAACCCTCAGAAGGTTGCTTTGGCTACTTCTGGTAATCTCTCTGCTGTACTGAAAAGTATGAAGCGGAAGAAAGGGATTAAGAAGTGGGCCAAGAAGACACCTGTGAAGGATGGTGGGGCTGGGAAAAAGCCTAAGGTGGCGACTGAAAGGGACAGGTGCTTCAGGTGTGGTAAGAAAGGACACTGGACGAAAGATTGTCAAGCCAACAAAGCTAGACAAGGTATGCCATTTTGCATGTATAACTGTAAGCATGATTAGAGTCCGTTGTTGCTCTTCTAGAGCTGTAAGCACTGACTAGTTGATCATGTTGTTGTACCTTGCAGGGGACCGTGCCGACAAGGATGGTGAGTGATGGCAAGAAGATACCAAACTGGATGAAAGCAACATTTTATGACGGAGCTTCATGGAGTTTTCTTTTCTTTATGTTTTGATGAATTAAGTACATTTGAGAGTCTATTTGTGGGTCGTGGTTTATCGGTAGGACAAATTTTATCAACTTTTATGGA
This sequence comes from Plectranthus barbatus, assembly GCA_026898455.1. Lineage (NCBI taxonomy): Eukaryota > Viridiplantae > Streptophyta > Magnoliopsida > Lamiales > Lamiaceae > Plectranthus > Plectranthus barbatus. The sequence continues at coordinate 412,579 of JAPKLW010000223.1, forward strand.
CATCTGTTATTTATGATTTTATCATTGGTGGTAACAATGTTATCCATTATGGAATGTTGATTTACAATCTCTATGTTACTTCGATCAAACATGTCTTTTATATTTCATGTAATTCATCCGTAATTGATAATCCTAGAAAGAGAAAACTTACTTCTTCTGATGGGGATCTTACATATCTCTGGCACTTGAGACTGGGTCACATCAACTTGAAGCGGATTCAAAGACTTGCAGATGACGGTACATTGGACCTAGTTCGGGCTGTACCTTATCAAGTCTGCGAATCCTGCATCGAGGGCAAGATGTCAACTAGGCCTTTCAAGGCTAGTCAGTCTCGAGCAGAGGAAGTGTTGGAATTGATCTATTCTGACTTATGTGGACCGATGTCCACGCAGGCTCGTGGAGGGTATGAGTGCTTCGTCACTTTCATAGACGATTACTCAAGGTACGGATACGTTTACTTGGTTCGCTACAAGTCTGAATGCTTTGAGAAATTCATAGAGTTCAAGGCTGAAGTAGAAAAGAAGGTCGGGAAAACTATCAAGTCACTGCAATCTGACCGCGGTGGCGAATATCTCGGTAACGAGTTCCTGCAATATTTGTCAGAAAATGGGATTACATCCCAGTGGACTGCACCGGGTACTCCCCAGCAAAACAGTGTAGCTGAAAGAAGAAATAGGACTCCTTTAGACATGGTAAGATCAATGATGAGTTATGCAAACTTACCAATTACGTTTTGGGGCTACGAATTGGAAACAGCAGCTTACGTGCTTAATGTGGTGCCTTCTAAATCAGTTCCTAAGACACCTTCTGAACTCTTCCTTGGTCGCAAACCTAGTTTGTGCAAGTTTAGAGTATGGGGCTGTCCGGCACACGTACTGTCGAAGGAACCTGATAAGTTAGAAAGCAGGTCAAAAGTAATGTTGTTCATAGGGTATCCCAGGCAAACGAAAGGTGGTTACTTTTACTGTCCTGAGAGTCAAAGAGCCGTTGTTAGCACCAACGCTAGATTCTTGGAGGACGAGTATGTGAGTAATCACAGGTCAAGGAGTGATATCGTTCTTCAAGAAATTGAGAATGAGAATGCAATTCCAAGGGAAGGAGAACATGCAGATGTGGGTGCACCTGTGAGAGGTACAGCACCACAGACAAGTTCTTCAGTGCAACGTGCAGGACCACAAGTCACTGCACCTACTACTGACACGGCACCGATGTCTCATCGTAGTGGGAGAGTTATTTTCCAGCCGGAAAGGTACATGTTCGTGGGTGAATCTTCGGAGTTGAGCCCGGAAGACGGACATGAGGACTCTGACCCACTGACTTACAAAGAGGCAGTGCAGGACAAGGATGTTGCCAAATGGCGTGTCGCCATGGATTCTGAAATTGGATCCATAACTGCTATGGATGTATACCAGTAAACTGATTTGTCGGATGGCTTTAGGGCCATAGGGTGCAAATGGGTATACAAGAGAAAGAAAGGGGCGGATGGAAAGTTCATGGCTTTTAAAGCCAGGCTGGTGGCAAAGGGTTATAGTCAGAAAGAGGGCATTGACTATGACGAAACCTTTTCACCCGTAGCCACGCTCAAATCCATCCGGATACTCCTTGCCATAGCTGCGCATATGGACCTCGAGATCTGGCAGATGGATGTCAAAACCTCTTTTCTAAATGGTTACCTTGAAGAAGGTAGGGACATCTATATGCAGCAACCCGAGGGTTACTTAAGCAAGGGCGAAGAACATCTTGTCTGGAAGCGTATGAAGTCCTTATATGGATTTAAGCAAGCTTCAAGGTCGTGGAACTTACGTTTCAACGATGTGATTAAATCCTATGGATTTGCACTGTTGGAAAACGAAAGTTGTGTTTACCGACTTTGTGTCAGTGGGAGCGTGGTCTTCCTTGCACTTTACGTTGATGACATACTCCTATTTGGAAACAACGAGGGAGTGATGTCGGAAATCAAGGCTTGGTTATCCGAACAATTCCAAATGAAGGATCTTGGAGAAGCTGGCTACATTCTTGGGATCAAGGTCTTACTACCTTTCAGACATGGCGTTCATCTTTCTAGTGGGCAGTGTCCTCAGACACAGCGGGAGAAAGATGAGATTAGTCTTGTACCATATGCTTCGGCAGTGGGTAGCCTCATGTATGCGATGCTGTGTACCAGGCCAGATATCTGTTATGCCATTGGCATGGTAGCAAGATATCAGTCTAACCCTGGACAGGCGCACTGGACTGCTGTAAAGCACATCCTCAAGTATTTGAAAAGAACTAGGAATTTCTGCCTAGTTTATCAAAGTGAGGATTTGTGCCCTGTGGGTTATACAGACTCGGATTTCCAAGGGGACCAGGATGAGAAGAAATCGACCTCAGGATATGTGTTTACCCTGGGAGGTGGAGCTGTATCTTGGAGGAGCTCAAAGCAGAAATGCATTGCTGACTCCACCATGGAGGCGGAATATGTCGCCGCCTCCGACGCCTCGAAAGAGGGGGTGTGGCTCCGGAACTACCTTTTAGAGTTGGGCGTGATCCCGAGTTTGCCGAAGAGTATCACAATTTATTGTGACAACTCTGGTGCAGTGGCAAACTCAAAGGAACTGCGGTCTCACAGGGCAAGCAAACACATAGAGAGAAAGTACCATATCATACGAGAAATCATATCGAGGGGCGATGTGCTGATTAAGAAGATTGACACTGCTGACAATCTTGCTGATCCATTTACAAAGAGCTTGCCGCAGAAAGTTTACGAAAGATATATTCATGAGCTGGGTCTAAGGTGGATGCCGACCATTGATAGTGGTTAAAGATACAGCAAACTAGATAGACGGACTGTATACTCTGTAATAGCTTAATTATGCTTTGAGTATAAGTGGGAGATTGATGGGTTTTGTATACTGAAAGCATTTATTATAATGAGTATACAACGGTTTATTTCTCTTGTCTGTTAACAATCTTACATGTATGAACAATGGTATCCTCTAGTCTCACCGATAGGGACGATCATACGGCGTATTGTAGATCGCAGAAGACAGTATGATCACTTGACCTAGTGAGACATAAACCTGATCACAGCCGAGACATCATATGAGGATACGTCTGTCCGGATGGCTGCGGCATTGTCGAAATAAGTAGTCTGTCTTGGTTACTTGACATGCTGGTACGCAGAGGTGGCGTATTGATGGACCGCAGTGAGATGTAGTCGTCTGTCTAACATCAGCGAATACAAGATCTCATTATATTGATTGAGTCCAAACCTTAACGAAGGTTCAGGGGTTTGCACGGGTTGACTGTTGCTTTGACTTGCCATGGTGGAGAGCCTAAGTAACGTGATCGTATATCCGCATCTTGGGTAACAGCAGTTCGTGTAGTACCGCCTGAGACTGGGTTTAGGTAACCATATCCGAGTAATAGGATGGGGACATTCCCTGAGGAGCTCAATAACATTCATCGTGCCAAAGTCCTGCAGGCTGATTAATTTCAGGCACGAGTGATAAGGTTTGAGTGGTACTACTCAGGAATTATAAGATATTAATTAATTGTAGTTAGAGCTTGTCAGAGGCTCCGATTAATTAATGGATGTTCGATAACCTTAAATATGGGGATTCTCAATTAATGCAGCCTGTTCTCATAACGTGGTAATAAAGGGGTAGGTCAGTATTAATTCTATGGTGAAAAAGAATTAATATTAATTAATTAATTATGTTCTGGGTTGTGGACATGGGAATTAATTAATTTATAGGCCCACTTTAATATTTGCATTAGGTCCCAGGTCTGGCCCAAATAAGTGTGCTGAATTGAGCCCAGTAGCCCATTAGGGATAAAACCCTTGGTCTATAAATATACCACTCTCTCTGGAAACCCTAGCCACTCTTTTGTGATTTTTCAAATCAGTCAAAACCCTAGGGCAGAGAGAGAGGCGCCGACTTCATTGTCAGAGGAGGAGAATTTCGATTCTGGTCCTGCTCAAGCCACAGATCTACGGAGTCCTCACCAGTAGTAGATCTGATCAGCACCGGGATACAGATCTGAAGATCTAATCCGGGGAACAACAGATTTCCTTCTTCCTCTTTTTTCTTTCGATTTTTATTCTAGAAATTAGTATTCTAATTTCTGTTTTCGCAGACAAATCGAATTGCGTGGTTGAATTGAAGTTTGGAATTTAAACGCAAAAGATCGGTACAGAGATGACGGAATTACGGTAATCTCTTAATCCACAAATATGCATTAAATTCATAGGAGCATGCTAGGTTTTTGTGAATTTGAATTATGTGCAATATCCATAAATCGATCCGGTTCAAATTGGTTTTTGGTGATTCGGTTCACGGTAAAAACCCTACAGAGTTAACTCCAAAAAAATAAGTTTCTGAAGAGGAAAATGTTGTGGAACAAAATGAAAAAGGTGGAGAAAGTCAACTAGAAAAATTTGTAGAAGAAGGAACATATGAAGAAGAACAGGAATCTGAAGCAGGAGAGGATGAAAGTCAGGAGGGAAGAGAAGATGCCGAGGGACAAGAAGTTGATGACCAGGACAAGGAAGAACTTTAGATGCAAACTGAAAAACAAGATGAAGAACAGGAAGGAGGTGATGTTGAAGCATCTGAGGCGCATTCAATTCAGAACCCAAAGTCTGAGGACAAATAATATAGTCATAAGAATACTAATGTACAAATGAACCAAGAGAAAGAGTAAACAACATAGTCTAGGAAAAGAAAGAGAGAGAAAGTAGTTGTTGAAATAAAGCTAGAGGAAATACCAAGGAATCCCATCATTGGAAAAAGGAAGAAGGTGGTAGCTGTCAAGGAAACAGAGGGGACCTCAAAGAAGAAAGCTGTTGAGTTGGAAAAGAAAAAGCAAACCAGGAAGGGCAAAACAAAGGTGGTCGAGCAAAAGTAGCCGACATTGGAGAAAACAGAGAAGTTGCCTAAATTTTCTTCTGATAAACACAAGGCAAGGATGCAAGAAGTGACGAATAGACAGTTTCTAATGGAAAGAGGATTTAGGGATTTGAAGACATTGTCTAAGGATTTGGTACAGCAGATTGAACATTAGGGTTGGGAGCTGTTTGCTGGACTACGACCTGCCCCAATCATATCTTTGGTGAGGGAATTTTATACAAACTGCGAGCAGTCTACCAGTAAGGAGTATGAGTTTGTTGATGTTGTGAGGGGAAAGAAAGTTCTGTTGAACCCTAAAACCTTGCATGAGGTCTATGGTACTCATCCTCCACAACCTGATGAACTCATGGATCTGTACACTTCACCAACCAGAGAGCAGTTTGATAAGGCTTTACACATTGTGGGGAAATCGGGTGCAAGGTGGATAGATGAGAGCAAGGACAATTTGACAACCTACTCGAAGTTTTTAAATATTGAAGCCAATTTATGGCTCCATTTTCTGAAGAATTGGATGAGCCCCACTACACACAATACCACAGTCAGCCAAGATCGAATTCTCGTGGTGGTAGTTATCATGAAAGGAGACCCCATTGATATTGCTCCGTTTATTGTAGACTTCATTTCCTACCAAGCATAAAAAAGAACAGGTCCACTTTTCTGTCCTTCTTTAATTTCAGAGCTCTGTAAGAAGGCCAGAGTGTCTTTTCATGAAGATGATCCCAGAAGGATTGTGAAGGGGTATTTCGATATCCAATATCTGAAGAAGCGCCATGTAGCTGCCGAACCAAAGACTCAAGATGCGAGGTTTACAGAAACTGAATTGAACCTAGAAAATTTGCAGGTTAAGCTGTTGGATATCAAGGATAAACAAGCCAAGCTTTTGAGGGGATTCAAGATTTTGCAAAAGGTGTTGGTGGACGTGAGGGCCCAAAACAATAAGCTGCTGAAGAGGGCAAGGAATGCGAAAGCCTTGAAGAAAAAGGGAGTGGAAGAGAAGAAAGTATAAGGACCTGGGGTTCCTTCTCAACTTTAACTTGCTAAAAATAATTTCTTTAATTTGGTTTTGTACTTTAATTATCTGCTTTTGGTGTTTGGATGGTTAGTTTTTGTTTTTTGTTATGTGTATGTTGTGTCCCATGTTTGTCGCATGTTAGTGCATAATGTGTGTTGGTGTCAGTTAATGGAATGCTATTTTAATTTGGTCTTTTTTATCTTAAGCCCAATGATGTAATCTCATCTTTATCTCTTTCTCTTTGCATGATGGGAAATAAGTAATCTGGTTGAGAGTTAGTCTCCATACTATCTTTGAGTTTAATTTTATTCATTAAATCAAGTTTGTGGTGCAAAGTTCATGGTTTGTTGTTCTTTGAAAACTTGTCATTCTGGATGTATGCTCGAGCTTAGTTGGTACTAAAATCTTAAGATGGAATGTGAGATGTCACCTACCTAGAGACTTAGGCTTGTTTGAGGCAAAATTAAAATGATTATTGCATTTAGAAATGATTAAGGCCATCGTTTGATCATTGTGCCTGCAGAGTTTTCTTTGAATGATAATTAATCAACCTTGCACCTTGACTTTGAGCTTGAGTTTTACCTTTGTATTTTACCTATTATAAGTTAGCCTATTATCCATACACTTCCCATCTCTAGAGGCAGATTCTTAATCTCTTTATTTTCTTGTAACATTGAGGACAATGTTTGTTTCAAAGTTTGGGGGGTTAACACTTCTCCCGTAGTGTTTTGTTAGAGTAGTATGTATGAAGTTTGGTAAATAAAGATGATTTGTGTTAAATAAAAAATAAAAAAATCATATATATGCAAGCATATATGGAAAAAATGAAAACAAAAAGAAGTTATTAGATGAATTTTGTTGGTATTTTTGTTTGTGCAAGGAATGCACAATTTTTTATTATTGTTTAGAGAATTTATTGTGGATCTATAGATTGAGGTTGTTATTATCTAGAATAAGTCATGTTGTTGGAATGAGATGTGATGATGCCTCCAAATTCTAGCCACTACTTCGAAAATCATCCCACCTTTCACCCATAGCCTAACATCAGATACTCTTGAAGACCTTTTGATCTAAGTGTAGTATGAATTCCATTAGTGGAGAGCAAGTTTAAGGTTGATTGGTAGTCAAAAGAAGTGACATTGATGATCAAATGTACTTGAGTGTTAGTTAAGGTTAAGCTTGAGAGTACACCAGCTATCATTGCAAGATGTTCGTTTTGGAACTTTGGCTTTCAAACTTGATTGGTGCATTTGATTAAAGTTAAGAGATTGTGGTGATTGAAGCTTGATTAGCTTAAAGTTTCCTGTTATGCTTTTCTTTTTAACTTTTTGTTGAGGGCTGATGAGATTAAAGGTCGACTAGATTAGAATGGCATTTTATCTGGATTTTTTATTTCGTGTCTTAGTTTGGTTGCATGGGGACAAGCAACATCTTAAGTTTGGGGGTGATAATGCTCATAAAGAGTTATCTTATTTTCTTTTAAGCTTGTTTATGGAGTTTTATTCTAATAAATTGATTTTAATTTAGGGTCCTTTGTTACTTATTTTTCTTTTAGTTGCATTCATAATTTATTTTGGTATTTTTAGTGTTTAATAAGTTTTTGCAAGAAATTGTGAAGGTTTTCGTCAGATTCTTTATTCTAAAGCTTTTTAGCAGCATTCTAGCAATGAGCTAGGCTTGAGCAAAAGAGTCACGATGAAATGGTTTGAAGAAGATATTTGCTGGGACCAGTTCTCGACATGGAGCAGTCACTTTTTGGATATTGTCTGCAAATCAGGACAGGTGTCAACTTGCGAGCTAAGCCAGTACTAGAGGGGCAAAATGGGCAACCACGTGTAAGGATCTGGTGCGAAAGAAGGAGATCAATGAAAAGAGGAGAGAAAAAGTAGCAACATACAGATGCACACATATGAGAAGATTTTAGAGAGAGAGGGTCGAGGGATTTTCTAGAGAGAAAAAGCTTTCAGCGCAAGTGAAGATTCCGACCAGTCTGAAGATCATCGCCTGATTTTGATTCTGGAATGAACGACTCTTGAGCACGACAGTGAATAGAGTTTTATCACTTATTAAGGCCGAAAGGATAGATAAGTTGAGGGAATCATGATCAACCATGCTTGTTGTGTAGAAATATGAAGAAGTATGGCTTAACATCAACCATTGCTCTGATTTTGTGCATTCAATTTCCATTTCATACAAAGATATATATATATATATATATATATATATATATATATATATATGTGTGTGTGTGTGTGTGTGTGTGTGTGTATGTATGGTAGGAAATTGCAGATCTAGTATAGTGACAACTTGCTAGGCCTTTTTGTTAGGTTTTAAGACACGGATTTGTGCGAGATCTATGCTTTAGCATTTAGGATAGTGATGAATTATAATTTTCCATAGCTCTAGTGTGTTTTCATTTCTATTCTTTCATGTTTCAGAAGTTTTATATGACCAGTTTGAGATAAAAAAGGGTTTTTTATCTTGTTTATTTTAATTTGCTTCAACATTTAATTTTATTGCACTTTTAGATAGAGTACACTTCACATCCAACTTAATTTGCAAGCAATTTGTGTGCACGGCTTGATCACACACTCTCTAGGGTTCGATAACTGGTCTCTAAGACTATACTACTTGTTGATTGCGTACACTTGCGCATTGTTCTGTTATCTACTTGCAGTCAACAACCGCTGCACAAATACTTGAACTGCCACTTCTTTCTCCAGCTGTAATCTCCTTGCCAACTCTTCATCCACCATTTCTTTCTGATGGGCTCTAAGCTTTTTCTTCTTTGGACACTCAGACAAATCAATAGCTTTGTATTTGTCCTTCTCCTTCTATCGGCAAGAATTATCGCCATCTCCCTGACTTCTGCCTCTTTTCTAGCTCTTTTCTCAGCCTCACGCTCCTTCTTCTCAGATCTGAGAATCAGACTCTTCGTGTTGATTTCTCTGAAGGAGCATCAGATTGGCTTCTGGTGAGGGAGTGAGGAATCTGGCAGCTGGTAGCCCTCCCTCTAATAGGGTAACTTATGCCTGTTTCCATCTCGTGGATAGATTGAGCCTTAATCACTTTTTACTCCTGCTTTGTGTTGGTGGTAGGAGTGGTGTTGGGGTGTCATCTTCCTTTTCACAAGCTTGAGGAAAGGTGCAGTCATCTCAATCAGTTGGGTGATGGGAGTCAGTTTCTCCATCTCCTGACAATAGCTATCTAACTTCTTATGACATTTCTTTTCCTAAAATGCAGCTCGTTGTTCATCAATCAACTCCAAGGCTTCCAGAGGAAAAAATAATCCCAAGGCATTCAGTTGAAGCTCATCCTCACTTACAAGGTCGTTAGGATCAACATTCCTTTTACCCGTAATATGCACTGGTGTCTTGTAATCCTGTTGATCTCGCTTGGAGCGGTTGGGTGGTATGAAATCTGTATGGAAAAATTCTTCACCCTTGTCTATATTCTTGGCTAGCTGTCTAATCAAATAGCTAAGCTTTAGCCCAAAGCTGACATAGGATGAAGATGTGGGTCTCCTTCGGGGTATGATTATTCTTAGCATTCTCAAGTATCCTTCCATAGATGAACTCAGCCCAATTCCCTTTGTGTCCATCAGTAAGTGACATCATGACATTATACTTTTTCTGATTAAGCTAGAAATGTGATTCCACCTCGCATTGGAGCATGTGAATGAAAATGTCGGCCACCATCTCGTAAAACTCCTTGAGTTTAGATTTCTTCATGGATGATATCCATTAATTAGGTGCTAACTCCTTCTTCCGCCTTTACCAATGAGAAATTATGGTGTCTTTGTTTCCATAGGATGCAACGTCTAGCCCTTTGTTTCTCAATTTGAAGATCTTTTCCATAAGGGCAACATCCACTCTGATGGTGGTATCGTATACATGAGTCTTAAGGTACGACTCATCCTTCTTTTCTATCAAAGCCCTGGTATAGAACTCGATCACCATGTTTGGGTGAAAACGCTTGGGCTGCACAGTGAGGTAGAACGTCAGATCTTTCCTCTTGATCATGTTGGCCAGTTCTTGAATTCTTAGCCATAGTGGTTCTCCTTCTGTGCTACGGACAAGTACAAACTATTATATTTCTGTAGTTAGTCAGCCCTCTTTTGGGCATGAGTAAGAGTATTCTTGTAGATGGCCACCAGTCTGGCATGTTTGGCTTCTTCCAGTTTGACATCACCTGCATTGGTGAGCAGTTGTTCGACTTAGGGAAGGGAAGAGCTTGAACTCGCCATCAATGTGAATGATTGCTAGAGATTGAATGTAGAAGATAATTACCTTAGAGAAATCTGGGATTGGAAAGGTTTGCTAAATGAAGACTGCAACTATTTAGAAAGATTCACACATGATCCTACAACCCTGAATAATCGGTGATTTGAATCTGAAAGGTTGAGATTTGCTCCGACTATTGTTATTCGGACCCACGTACATCGTGCGTGATCTACTTTCGTCGCATGAGCCTATTCTTCATTATGTTTGTGGATCAATAAATGTGCAATTAATGTTTGTGTGCTGCAAAAGATTTGCTTTCAAATCTCACGCCTTCGACATCCACACTCGCTAATTGATAATTGTCACACTGTTGGTTAAGAAATTTACCAGTTTGAACCCTAGTAAATCACCGGCTCTAGAGTGTTTATCTTGTTGAGTATTTTACCAATTTGACCCCTGGTAAAATGTCAAATATATCTACTAGCTGGTTACTCTAAAATTCACTAGTTCGAAAAAAACCAGTAATAAATACTAGGGGCTGAGACCCAGTGTTGTCTCCAGAAAACCAAAGACTCACATTTAAGTGCTTGGAGTCAAATGTATTCTGCTATCATTCAAGGATAAACATGAAAGTGAGAGTTTGGACTCAATCTTCTCCTTGTTGGATCTCATCAAACTCTAACATTCCAAGTTTGATGCACAGCTCCTTGTATCTTGGTTCTGGGAAAGGCTTGGTGAAGATATCTACCAACTGGTCATCTGTCTGAATATATTCGACCGATATATCCTTCTTCTCCATGTGATCTCGAATGAAATAATATCGAATGTTGATGTGCTTCATTCTTGAATGATGAATGGAATTCTTCATGATGCACATCGCACTCAAGTATAGGGGTTTCTACAGTATTGTTGAGATTTGGAGGGATTTTGTAACAATATATGGGGATGTGGAATGAACTATCAGTTATGATCTTGTGAAAGACCTTGTTTGCAAGAAAATGACTGAGGGAAGTTCGGTAACTCTGCGTGTTATGATCATGAGTAACATCATGAACATGTGCACGATGAGAGATGGACATATTGATGCTCGTGCAGAGATCAATATCGTTCTGAACTCTCTTCATGAATCCTTTGATGATTATGTCAAATTTTTCATGATAGGCATGAGTTTACTCTTGATGAGTTACCAGGGCTCTATCACAAGAACAGTCTGACATAATGGCATGGGAATTAGCTCCATCTTTAGCTTGTTTTGACAAGGAAATTGCTGAAACTAATGACATGCTTAAGGAATTAGAGAAGGATAAAAGAGCAAGAGTTGTAACCAAGCCGTATAAGCGCAGGCGAAGCGTAAGAGTAAATTGTCTAGTGCCAAGCACGGAAGGACAAGTTACGTCATGTACATTTATAATGGAAACATAATTAGCATCATTTCTACCTATTCTTGGGTAGTGGATCCCGGAGCAACTGATCTTGTTTGTTATACTTTGCAGGGGTTTGTGCCGATAAGACAGCTAGAACATGACAAGATTATTATCTCAATGGGCAGAGGAGAGCAAGTCTCAGCAGTAGCCATTGGAGAATTTATTTTATGCTTGAAAATAGTTTTCTAGTTTTCAGAGATGTTTTATATGTGTCGGTGTTTCGGCGAAACTTCATTTCAATTTCCAAGTTATTTAATGATGGATTTTTAGTTATTTTTTACAGTGTTGTCTCTATCATTGGTAATAACGGTGTGATCTGTCAAGGAAAACTGATTGACTCTCTTTATATCATGAATTGTTCGCATAAATCTTCCGTAAATATTGCATCAAACTCATCCAATAATAATGATCATTTAAATAGAAAGTTTTCTTTCGACGAGGACCAAACATATCTCTGGCACTTGAGACTAGGTCACATCAGTCTAAAGAGGATCAAGAGACTGGCGGATTATGGTCTCTTGGATTCATTCCAAATAGTACCTCATCAAGTCTATGAATCCTGTATAGAGGGAAAGATGATGACCAGGCCCTTTAAGGCAAGTTAGTCTCGAGCAGAGGATGTGTTAAAACTGGTCCACTCTGATTTATGTGGATCAATGTCCACGCAAGCTCGTGGAGGTTATGAGTACTTCGTTACATTCATTTACGATTACTCAAGGTTTGGATATGTGTATTCTATTTGCTATAAGTCTGAATGCTTTGAGAAATTCAAGGAACTCAAGATAGAAGTAGAGAAGAAGCTAGGTTAGACTATCAAGACACTACGATCGGATCGTGGTGGTGAATACCTCAACAACGAGTTCTTGTAGTATTTGTCAAACAATGGGATTACATCCCATTTGGCTGCACCAGGAACCCTTAAACAAATAGGTGTAGCAGAAAGAAGAATTAGAACTCTTTCGGAAATAGTTAGGTCAATGGTGAGTTATGCAAGCTTGCTAATTTTGTTTTGGGGATATGCCAACAGCGTATTTGCTTAACCTGGTACCTTCTAAATCAGTTTCAAAAATGCCTCTGGAGCTCTGGTACGGGCGAAAGCCTAGTTTAACCAGAATGAGGGTTTGGGGTTGTCCAGCGTATGTGTTGACAAAGGAACCTGATAAATTAGAAAGTAGGAGTAAGTTGATGTTGTTTATAGGATATCTCAGGCAAACAAAAGGTGGTTAGTTTTATTGTCCTTAGAATCAGAATGTCGTTGTTAGTACCAACGCGAGATTCTCGGAAGACGAATATGTAAGAAACCGCAGATCCAAGGGTGAAATCATTCTCCACGAGCTTGGAAATGATTAAGCGATTCCATCATGAAAACCCAGTGTAACTGTAGATTCACCAAGAACCGGTGAGGGACTACCAACACAGCCATCAATGCAAGGCATGGGACCATTGAGTATTGTGCCAACTATTGACATGGCTCAGATGTCTCGTCGCAGTGGGAGAGTTGTTCGCAACCGAAAAGGTGCATGTTTGTGGGAGAGTCTTCTGACTTGATCCCCGAAAATAGACTGTATGATACTGATCCATGGACATACGACAAGGCGGTATCTGATAAAGATGCAGACAAATGGCGGGTCACCATGGATTTGGAATTAGAATCCATAACGACTATGGATGTATACCAGAAAACTGAGTTGTCAGATGGCTATCGAACCATAGACTGCAAGTGGGTATACAAGAGAAAGAAAGGAGCGAATGGGGAAATCAAAGCTCATAAAGCCAAGTTGGTGGCGAAGGGTTATAGTCAAAAGGAAGGCATAGGATATGATGAAACCTTCTTACTAGTAGCTATGCTCAAGTCAATTCGAATACTCTTTGCCATAGCAGCACATATAGACCTAGAGATCTGGCAGATGGATGTCAAAACTGCATTTCTGAATGGGTACCTTGAGGAAGGTCGTGACATCTATATACAACAGCCAGAAGGATATGAGCATAAAGGCGAAGAGTATTTGGTCTGAAAGCTCAAGAAGTCTTTATACGGACTCAAGAAAGCTTCACGGTTATGAAACTTATAGTTTCACAAATTGATTAAGTCCTATGGATTTTCACAATGCTCAAACGAGAGTTGTGTGTACCATCTATGTGTCAATGGAAGCGTGGTGTTCCTTGCACTTTATGTAGATGATATTCTCCTAATTGGTGACAATTGGAGGTATTGTCGACATAAACGGGTGGTTATCCAAACAGTTTCATATGAAGGATCTTGGAAATGTGGGGTACATCCTTGGTATAAGAGTCTTGCGTAATCGCAAAAAAAGGATGTTAGCATTATCACAAGCTTCATATGTGGATAATGTGGTTGCCGGTTTTAGCATGCGAACTGCCAAGAAGGGTCTGTTACCCTTCAGGCATGGTGTACATCTTTCTAAGGAACAGTGACCGAAGACACAAGAGGAGAAAGATGGGATGAGTAAGGTGTCGTATGCATCGGCCGTTGGAAATCTCATGTATGCAGTGCTATGTATGAGGCCATATATCCTCTTTGTCATTGGCATGATAGCAAGATAACAGTCTAACCCTGGACAGACTCATTTGACCACGGTAAAGCACATTCTCAAATACCTAAAAAGGACTAGAGACTAGTGTCTCATCTATCAGTGCGAAGAGTTGTGCCCTGTGGGTTATACGGATTCGAATTTCCAGGCAGGCCAAGATGAAAAGAAGTCCACCTCTAGCTATGTGTTTACATTGGGAGGTTGGGCCATATCATGGAGGAGTGCAAAGCAGAGGTGCATTGCGGACTCCACCATGGAAGCAAAATATGTGGCAAATTTTGAAGCTTCGAAAGAAGCATTATGGTTTTGAAATTTCCTTCAGGAGTTAGTGATACAATCCTCACCGGGAAGGTTTAGATCACATCCCAGGAACTCAAACGATTTGACTCAGACACGACGTGGAAGCAAACTGAACTTAACTGAATTGAACGATGGAAGGATCCAACACCTTTGGATTCGAAAACCTTCAAGTATCGTAGTCCAGAATAATTCTCCTACGACCCAAGAAGCAAATTGATCCAACAACAAAGGATATAGTTGAAGACACCACCAATAGATATGACTGTCCGATTGATTAGTCGAGATTGAAACCCTATGGATAATATAGAATTTCAAAAATTGAGCCTTCAGAAATTAAAGGAGAAACCTCACAATTTTTATTAAAATCTAAAAACTAGTTTAATTGTTCAATAACAAGGCCTATATATAGGCAATTCAAATCATAATCTAATAAGGTAATTAAACTTGAAAATTAAAACCTAAATTAAATTCGAAATTTAATTAAATAAGGCCTAAACATGTTGGCCTAAAATAAATGAATAAATTAAACTAAGCTCAATCATTACACATAATTAAATTAATAATTTTGGGGTATTCGTTTAATTCTTCTAACATCATCGAATCCTTGGAAATATTTGCAGCCCAAATGTCTTTAATCAATAAAATCAATCCAACCCTCAAAGTCCTTGCTTGAGCTCTAGTCATCAGCCCACTCGGAATGTAGACTGGATCGTCTCTCACAGCAGCTACTTGGGCTCCATCATTCCCCTCCTCTTCAAGAGGATTTGTCCTCAAATCCAAGTTGTCTCCTACATGAAAAGGACTTAAATCAGCAACATTAAACGTAGCACTAACATCATACTCACCTAGTTAGTCCAATTTGTATGCATTATCATTCACTTTCTCCAACACTTGGAAGGTAACAATTTCGATCTCCGCTGCAAGGGCAACCTCTACTTTCTCATGTGCAGCCAAACACAATCTCCAGGCCCAAACAACACCTTCTTGCGCCCTTTATTTGCTTGCTTAACATACTACTTAGTCCAGCACTCTATGTTCTGCATCGCCTTCTCATGAATCTGCTTCACAAAATCGGCTCTTTTCTGCCCATCAAGGTTAGTAAATTCTTGCACAGGTAAAGGAGATAAATCCAAAGGAGTCAAAGGATTAAACTCATACACAATCTCAAAGGGCGAAAAAATGAGTAGCAGAATGAACTAAACGATCATAAGCAAACTCAACATGAGGCAAACATTCTTCCCAATTCTTAATATTTTTCTTAAGTACAGCTCTCAACAATGTAGACAAAATCATATTTACTACTTAGTTTGACCATCAGTTTCTGGATGACAAGTAGTAGAAAACTACAGCTTAGTCCCTAACTTACACCACAAAGTCTTCCAAAAGTAGCTTAAGAATTTAGAATCTCTATCAGAAACAATTGTCCTAGGAATTCCATGCAATTTCACAACTTCCCTAAAGAACAAGTTAGCAACATGGGATGCATCATCAGATTTATGACATGTAATAAAATGAGCCATCTTAGAAAACCTATCAACAACCACAAAAATAGAATCACTACCACGCCCAATACGTGGCAAACCTAGCACAAAATCCATAGAAATATCAACCCAAGGAACAGTAGGTATAGGTAATGAGGTGTACAATCCATGTGAACTAGACCTAGACTTAGCTTGTTTGCAAGTAATGCATCTACCACAGATCCTCTCAACATCACGTTTCATGTGAGGCCAAAATAAATGCTCATGCAACACGGCGAAGGTCTTAGCAATACCAAAATGTCCCATCAAACCACCTCCATGTGACTCTAAAGCAATAACTCACGAATAGAACACCTAGGAATGCACAGCTTATTTCTCCTACAAAAACCCTTCATGCCTAAAATATTCACCACTAGAAGATGACTCACATGCAACATATACATCACCAAAATCCTCATCAGAAGCATACAGACTCTTAATGCATTCAAATCCAAGAAACTTAGCATATAAAGTAGAGATTAAGGCATACCTCCGACACAATGCATCAGCTACCACATTTTTCTTACCTTGCTTGTATTTGATGACATAAGGAAAGGTCTCTACAAACTCCATCCATCTTGCATGCCTCTTATTCAACTTGTGTTGCCCCTTCAAATGCTTCAGCGACTCATGATCGGTGTGAATAATTAACTCCTCAGCCCACAAGTAATGATGCCACGTTTTTAAAGCTCTCACCAAGGCGTACGACTCATTATCGTAGGTAGGATAGTTCAAAGTCGCACCATTCAGCTTCGCACTGAAGTATGCTACGGGCCTCTTCTCCTGCAACAACACAGCACCAATACCAACTCCAGAAGCATCACATTCAATCTCAAAAGTCTTAGAAAAGTTAGGAAGAGATAATACCGGGGCATGTGTCAACTTGCACTTCAGCAACTCAAAAGCCTTATCTTGCTCTTCTCCCCATCTGAACTCCACAGTCCTCTTAATCACTTTAGTCAATGGGGCTGCAATGCTGCTGAAATAGGGTACAAAACTCTTATAAAAGTTGGCAAGTCCATGAAAACAACGAACATCACCAATGTTCTTAGGTTGCGTCCACTCCTGGATAGCACGAATTTTATCTTCATCCACCTGCACTCCATCTGCACTAACAACAAAACCAAGAAACACCAGCTTATCTATGCAAAAGATGTACTTTTTCATGTTAGCAAACAATCTCTCCCTGCGAAGTACATCCAAAATAGACTTCAAATGCTCAAAGTGATCATCATGACTCCTACTATAAATCAGAATATCATCAAAATAAACCACTACAAATCTGCCAATAAAAGCTCTCAAAACATGGTTCATAAGACCCATAAAAGTACTAGGAGCATTAGTTAAACCAAAAGGCATGACTAACCACTCATACAAACCAAGCTCAGTTTTAAAAGCAGTTTTCCACTCATCTCCCTCCTTAATCATAATCTAATGATAACCACTTCGCAAATCTATCTTAGAAAACATACAAGCACAATGCAACTCATCTAATATGTCATCTAAATAAGGGATAGGATGGCGATACTTAACCGTAATGTTATTGATAGCATAGCAGTCGCAGCACATCCTCATGGTCAAATCCTTCTTGGGCACAAGCAAAATTGGAACTGCACAAGGACTTAAACTCTCCCTCACGTGCCCCTTGGCCAACAACTCTCTGATCTGCCTCTCCAGTTCTTCTCCTCCGGGCTGGTTCGGTAAGCTGGATTATTCGGAAGGGTTGCTCCGGGCACGAAATCAATCTGATGATCAATCCCACAAATGGGTGGCAGCCCTGCTGGGGTATCATCTGGAAAGACATCCTCAAAATCCTGCAAAAGAGAGGAAATAGAAGGAGGTAGAGAATCAGGAATGTTAGTTAAAATCATGTCTCCTTGTACATCAACAACACCAATGTTTTATCCTCATGAACCGCCCACTTCAGATCCCCAACCCTAGCTAGAAAGGACTATTGCACCACCCCTTTCTCCTTATTATCCCGTGGTTGCACCTCTTCACCGACTCCTTCTGCAACTGGACTTGATCCTCATAGACTTGTTTAGGGGTCAGAGGAACAAGTGAAAACTTTTTCTGCTTGTAATCAACGAAATACTTGTTCGTGAACCTATCATTCTTCACACACCTATCAAACTGCCACGGACGCCCCAAAAGTATATGATCGCCTGCATAGGAATCACATCACACAGCACCTCATTCTCATATTTACCTATGAGAAACGGCACCTTAACTTGCTTCACCACCTTGATGGCGCCACTATTATTCAGCCACTGCAGCTTGTAGGGCCTAGGGTGCTTCATCACCGGTAACCCTAGTTTCTTCACTATCAACTGACTCGCCACATTGGTGCAACTGCCTCCATCTATAATTATGTTGCAGACCTTATCGTTGATATGACAACGCGCATGGAAAATGTTCTCCCTCTGCTCAGCATCTCCAACTGCAGGTTGTGCATTCAAAGCCCTTCTCATCACAAAATTCAGCGCTACAGGCGCCTCAATCTCTTCTTCATCTTCATCAGGATCATCCAAATCAGGCATCTCTGGGTCAGTCTCCTCATCAGTCACAATCTCTCCATCATCCCAAATCACCATGACTCTCCGATTTGGGCAATTGTCAGCAATGTGCCAAAAACCCTGACACTTATAACACTTGTGATCTCTATTACGAAATTCAGTGGAAACATATTTACCTTGAGCTGCGGAATCTGACCTGTGCTTCACAAACAACTTCTTCTCCCCTCGAGGCTACTCCTCCTTCCACGAAGCTCGTTTTAGTGTTAAACCACTTCTAGTCTGGTATTCTCTCCAACCTGTAGGGTTCTGCCTCATATTACTGTCGTCGCCCCTTCTCTTGAGTTGTCTTTCAATCTTGATTGCCATGTGGACCATGTCATCCAGCTCAACAAAGTGCTGCAGATCTACTGTATTCTGAATCTCCCAATTCAGTCCACTTAGAAACCTAGCCATCGTCGCCTCTCTATCCTCCACTACATTGGCTCGGATCATAGCCACCTCCATCTCCTTACAGTACTCATCCACACTCCGACTACCCTGTCTCAGACTCTGCAGCTTGTTATACAGCTCTCAATAATAATGATTCGACACAAAACACCTCCTCATAAGAGCGTTCATCTCATCCCATGTCTCTATAGGTCTCTCCCTATTCCTCCTCCTACTACTGACCAACTGATCCCACCACACAAGAGCATAATCAGAGAACTCCACTGCAGCTAGCTTTACTTTCTTCAACTCAGAGTAGTTGTGGCATTCGAACATCATCTCCACCTTTTGCTCTCACTCCAGATACAATTCGGGGTCATTCTTTCCCTGAAAGGACGGGATGTTCATCTTGATTGTCCCCAGATTGTTATCATATGACTCCTCCTCGGCATAGTCATCGACATCCTACTCATACTGAGGATTTTGTCTCCTATTCGAGCCTTTTTCACCTCGACCGACACGTCCTCCTTTCCCAGTACTCCTATAACTATCAAATGAGTCCCGTCAAGTCCTTTCTGTCACTGAGATCTCGAGATCATCCATTCGTTGATGCATGGCATTCATCTCATTATTCACGAACCTATTCAATTCAGATTTCATGGCCTCCATCATGTACTTGACCTGACCACCACCAACAGCCTCATCTCCTCAGAACTATTACTTTTAGACATACCTGCAAGAAAGGTTAAATAAAAAAAACAAAAGAAGGACCTCACCACCTCACTTACACTCGTGTATCTCTCTCAGTATAAATGGCTTTTTCAATCCCTCTAATAATCTCACACTCTCTTGTTTTTTACCACTCTTTTCTCCTTTCTATAAAACTCAAAAAAAATTATAAAATTCCACGGGCTTCAATTTGACTAACCAACTGAATAGGAAGACTCTAGACGACTCTAGGAAGGTAAATGACCAAAAACGAATGAAAACTTTTTTCGAAAAAACTTTTGGAGGGCAATAACTATTCGAAAACAAAGGAATTTGGCAAAAAAATACCTTATGTCACAGCAAGAGTGAGTCTTGTAGATCTCACCGAGACATTTCCAAAAAGCAGAATTAAGCCAAAAACGGACACCGTATGCAAAAGTTACGTCAAAAATGGGATTTACCGAAAAAACAGACAAAAAGGCACTAGTAGAAATCAAGAAATTAGGGAATTTTGAATTATTTTTACTCCCCCCCCCCCCGGGTTTTATTTTTTTTTACTCCTTTTTTATTTATTTTTTTCTTCGAACTCTTTCTTTTGTTTTTTTGTTCGAATTTTTTTCCTTTTTTTATTTTTGACCCTTTTTTTAAATATGGTAATTACCAAATTGTTTGGTACTTCAAGAAGGAAATAATATAGCCAAGGAAATTACCAAATTTATATGGTAATCAAAGAAGGATATTGATAAGGAAAAAAAATATAAAGGAAGATTTGAATTAATCTAATATGGTAAGGAAGATAATTCAAATCTTGACTCACAAGAAACTTCAACAATTCAAAACCTTGACCCCCAAAATTTTCGACCCTAAAAATAGAAAGCAGACGCACGACACGACAATGAAGGACACAAAAAATATACAAATCAAACTGTGGGAACTTAAGACACACAAAAAATAGAACAAGACTCGATTTTTTTTACACGAAAGAAAAGAAATAACAAAACTGAAAGACATGGAAGAGGAAAGACACGACCTGGATATTGATACCAAAATGGTACAATCCTCGCCGGGAAGGTTTAGATCGCAGCCCAGGAACTCGCACGATTCGACTTAGACACGATGCAGAAGCAAACTAAATTGAACGATTGAAGGATCCAACTCTTTGTATTCAAAAACCTTCAAGTACCGTAGTCCAGAATAATTCTCCTACGACCCAAGAAATGAATTGATCCAACAACGAAGGATATAGTCGAAGACACCACCAACGGATATGACTGTCTGATTGATTAGTCGAGACTGAAACCCTATGGATAATATAGAATTTCAAAAATTGAGCCTTCAGAAATTAAAGGAGAAAACCTCACAATTTTTATTAAAATCTAAAAACTGGTTTAATTGTTCAATAACAAGACCTATATATAGGTAACTCAAATCATAATCTAATAAGGAAATTAAACTCAAAAATTAAAAACCTAAATTAAGTTCGAAATTTAATTAAATAAGGCCTAAAGATGTTGGCCCAAAATAACTAAATAAATTAAACTAAGCCCAATCATTACACATAATTAAATTATTAATTTTTGGGTATTCGTTTAATTCTTCCAACAGCATCGAATCCTTGGAAATATTTGCAGCCCAAATGTCTTTAATCAATAAACTCAATCCAGCCTTCAAAGTCCTTGCTCGAGCTCTAGTCATCGGCCCACTCGGAATGTAGACTGGATCGTCTTCACAGCTGCTACTTGGGCTCCATCAGTTGGACGTGATTCCTAAGTTGCCCAAGACTATCACGTTATATTGTGATAACTCTGGTGTTGTGGCAAACTCAAAGGAACCACGAACTCACAGAGCAACAAAATGCATTGAGAGGAAGTACCATATCATACGAGAAATTGTGGCAAGGGGTGACATATTGATTGAGAAAATTGATATAGGGGATAATCTAGCAGATCCATTCATAATAGCTCTACCACAGAAGGTCTACGAGATGCATGTATGTAACCTTAGACTGAGGTTGCAACCAGCCACATGAGATGATGACATAATAGCTAGATTAGGATAGACACTTTTTACTCTGGAAAGCACTTCAAAAACTAGAATACCAGAGTTATAAGTGGGAGATTGATGGAAAGCATTATGATTAGTATATCATGTACAAGGTTTATTGGTTAATATTGGAAGTCATTAATGTTGCATGTTCATCTCCTAACTGAATAACAAACATGTGTCGCAAATGCTCTTATCCCATTATCTCATCGATAGGAAGATCATACGATCTGTAGTAGATCACGGAAGATCATATGGATCAATTGACCTAGCGAGATATAAACAAGTATCACAGTTGAGACAGTCCTAGGATAGGCTGCAGCATACGCAGTCATAAGCGGCTTATCTTGGTTGCTTGTTATGTTGTTGCGTGTTGTACGCATTGATATGACCTAAGGAAAGATCAATTATTTTATCTGACATTAAAAGAATCTTGATATTGATGGCTTGATGGAATTATTTGCCAAAATGAAGGTACAGAAGTATACACAGATTTGTGCGTCACTTTGAGATACTATGATGGAGAGTTCTGGTCGGACTTATATATTTATATCTTGTTTGGTAGCAGATTGTGTATGATTATCTATGACTGGAACTAGGTAACCATATCCAGTATAGGATAGTGACATTCCCTGACCAGCTCAAAAGGTTCATTATGTTAAAGTCCTGTGGGCTATTTAAGTTCAAGCATAAGTGAAAAAGGTTGAGTGGATTGACTCGGGAATAAAAGATTTTAATTGATTTTGGAGCTTGTCAGAGCTCAGATTAATTAATAAATGTCTGTAACCTTATATATGGGAATTTTCCGAGCCAATGCAACCTGTTCCTCATAATGTGGTAGCAAATAGGTAAGACAGTATTGATTCTCTGGTGGCATGAATCAATATTAATTAATTAATTATATTCTGGGTTGAATATGAGAAATAATTAATTTATAGGCCTTATTTTCTATTTACATTCTGGTCCCTAGTCTGGCCCATGAAAGCTCAAGCCCATCTGAGATCAAACTTTTCCTATAAATACCCCTCAGGTTTTCAGATCTCAATACGCCACAAGATCATAAATTGCTAAGCAATGACCCAGGCGGGATTTGAGAGCTGCTGGGCGATTTTGATCTGAGAAGGAGAAAATTCTGCTTCTCGATAGGCACGGAATCCAAAGGAAATCTTCACTAGATTTTTAGATCAGAGTTGGGACACAAATCATAAGATCAGATTTGGAGGATCCATTTCTTCTTCTCTCTCCTATTTTATCATATTGATCTCTTAATTTCAATTGATTTAATTCCTTCATCTTGTAAGATTAAATCTTATTACGCAAGAAAGAGCCATGAGGATCAAATCTTTGCGCAACCAGTTCATCAGTTTCTGTAGTCCAGGTATTCCACTGAAACAATATTATGCATTTCAATAGGAGCATGCTATGATTATTCAAAGGCATAATAATTTATTTTTGATATCCAATTTCAACCTAAGTTATGGATTGACAATTCAGTTTTCCAGCAATCCCTTCACCTCTGTCTCTAGAAGAACTTCTCTGACATCTTCGTCTCCAAGCTCTTTTTTCTATGTTGGATTCCCCCTTGATTGATTCTCACTTATCGGGAAATGGATTCCAATGCCTCATCTAGATCAATTGCATTATCATCTCTCTCAGTTCTTTATGGATCAACCAAGGTTGTCGGTTTACAAGACTTATCACTCTTGATCTTGTCTGAACAGTTGGTTTGGGATGAGGAACCTCATTTCCCAACCGTCCAGTGACAACATTAATCTCATGAATGTCTTGTGCCAGCTCTTTCAAGGTCCTGCGCACTAAGGTAGCCTCATCAAAAAAATAACAAGGCATGTTACTTCCACATGTCCAGTTGTCTTATTAAGTACCATGTAAGCCTGGTGAGAAGGCCGTCCATATCCCAGGAACACACATTCATCAACCTTAGGCGAAAAGGTATTTAACTTTCGACTCTCATTTGTGTGAATGTAACATGGAGAACCAAAAGCACGAAAATGAGCTAAAGTGTCTTATGACCATAATAGACCTCTTAGGAAGTCTTGTTCAACTGGGCATTGAGATCACTCCTATTTTGATTGTAGCACGCGGTGATAATTGTTTTGCCCTAATATCTCTCATTTAGGTTAGTTTTGGTCAGTATCGTCCTCACTAACTCTTTGAGTGCTCTATTCTTGCGTTTTACTAGCCCGTTCTGCTGTGGAGTTCTTGAAACTGACTTCTCATGGTCAATCCCAATCTTTGCACAAAACTCTGTGAGTGGCCCATTGCAGAACTCGATCTCGTTATTCAATTTCATTTGCCATATTGATACTCCTTCTCATCTGAATTTGCATCTCTAGCTCCAGCAAATCAACTTCACTTTGTCCTTTGTCTTTAGCAACTTCATTCAAGTGTATCTCGAGTAGTCATCCATGACTAAAAGGGAGTATCATCTACCAGCAATGGTGGTTGGGGTTACAGGATCAAACAAGTCCATGTGTAGAAGCTCCAGCATGAGCTCGGTGCTTGCTACAACTGCTTTGTTCTTGAAGGATGCCTTGATCTGTTTTCCAAGTTAGCAAGCTCTAAAAATTCCTTTCTTTTTGAATTTGCCTCAGGGTAGTCCTACAACCAGCTCATTCCTTGCCAAATGGCTTATTGTATTGAATTAATTGAGGTGAATCATCCTCTTGTGCCACAATCAGTTGATGTCCATTGCATTTTCAGCCACGAAGCATGAGTTGGCTTGTCTGCTTGCC
Organism: Plectranthus barbatus; assembly: GCA_026898455.1. Classification (NCBI taxonomy): domain Eukaryota; kingdom Viridiplantae; phylum Streptophyta; class Magnoliopsida; order Lamiales; family Lamiaceae; genus Plectranthus; species Plectranthus barbatus. Next base: position 436,948 of record JAPKLW010000223.1, read on the forward strand.
CAATCAACCACGTACAGACCTTCTTTCCTAATGCCTATGAGATTCACCTCCTTGGAAGCTATGTCTTTGATCTGATATTCTGACTTGGCAAAGGAAATGTTGAAATTGTTTTCACTAAGCTGACTCATACTTAGCAAATTATATTTCAAGTTGGTGACTAGGGATACGTTGTTGATTTTGATTCCATTATGATCCATGCATCCCCTTCCAATGATTCGACCTTTGGGATTGTCACCGAACATAACCGACAATCTCTTGACCCTTATTAGATTTGTCAGTAGATCTCTTTCTCCAATCATGTGAGTTGAGCAACCACTATCGAGAATCCACAAATTACTCTCCTTCTGAAGTTAATGTGCATGTACATGTTCCTACAAAATAGGAATTATATTTTAGGTCTCCGATCATCAGCGGCTCTTGCAGGATTAGTGTATTGGATCAGCCTCTCGGGGATCCAAACCCAAATTATTTTCAGTGTAGTAAGCTTCTTAGTGTTCTTCCGTACAACCTTCCTCTTCCTCCGGAAATAATGCATGGGCTTTTGATGGGAGGGTTCGGGTTGTGCAAGGGGTGTGTGTAATCCACTTAGAAGTAAGCTTCCTTGTTGGACATCGTAATACAAGTTCTAGAAATGTGTGTGAAACATGTGGCTTCCTAGGAATGAACCATCTGCCACCTTAGTTAGCCTTCATAGCCCTTGAAAAAGAAGAAAGATTGGGCTCAAGCCTCAAGTACGTGTTCCCCCTGCTTGGATGAATCATTTTCTCATTTTGAGGATGAGAAAAAGATCTCTGGTAATTATGATAACTAGGGGGAGTGTTTGGCTTCATCGCATTCCCTACAAGTGCACTTCTAATTTGTGTATCTTTTGTTGGCTACTTGGCCAAATTGGCTGTGCAAGTTAACTTCCTCTCAACAGGAACTTTTCCTCGCAGTAGGCTGATTGGCCAACTTGGGCTTGTTGGTGGTCCAATATTTAGCATTCCCAGCAGATGTTTGTATATTTAGTGTTATTACCCCCTTACCCTTCAACCCTTGCTGATCACTAGACTTAGCTTTAGCATGACTAATTTTCATCTTGCCAGTGATAGAACTCGATGAAGATGCATGATTGCTCAAATCAATTTTAACAAAATCAAGACCCGATTTATCCGATGGATCTCTCTGGGTCAAAAGCACTTCATCTAGAACACTTGAGCTTTTTGAAAAGAAACACTTACATGTTTCAGGCTCAAGGTTTTTACTCTTCAAAGAATCACACTCATATTTTAAAATATTGAAATTATGAAGAAGTGTTGAGTGTCTTCTTTGAGTTTTGCCAGTTCTTCGCTTATAGACCTCAATTTTCCAATCTTAATGATCAAGATATAAACTTGTGAACCCAACGAGGGTTTTCACCGGCCAAGATATTTTTCAACTCATAAAATTTTGAAAATTCTTTTAAAAGAGAGTCGAGGGAAATGTCTTCTGAGTTGGAGCAATACAACTCAAGGTCCTCAATGATGCATGCAGGAATGAAAGAAACTGGTAGAGAGCCAGTCACCTCGTCATCAGCAAGTGTTAGTGCTTGTTGGTTGTCCTCATCATCAGCATATTCTGCCTCGTCACCAATTATTGCCATGAATGCAAGCAATGCTTCCTAATCTTACTCATCATAGGACGACATGGACCCGTTGTCGTGGTCGGGAATATCTAGAACCTCCATCCTAGAGAGCATAGCTTTGGTGACGGCCTTTGACGTTCTAATCTCAAACAACCCCCTCAATCGGTCTCTCTCCTCCTTGTCCACTTGAGGGCACTCAGAATTTAGGTGGTTGAGAGAGTTGTACTCAAACACGTGTGTTGTGAGCATTTGATAAATCTATTCTCTGTAGACTAAGGGAAATCAACTTTAGATTTTGCCTTCTCCAACATTTTGGAGAGTCTCCTCATTTTCTCTTCAAGTTCGACAATGGAACTCTCTCCTTCCTTTAAGGTAGAGGTGTAGGTGGTCAGGGCCTCTGACGTCGGTTGCCCCCCTGGTCTCTCTGAGTGCAAGGGTTTCTTGGGTCTTCTTTGATTTTGTAAGTCCCTTTTCACAAAATAGGCAGCATCTTCGGCATGCTTGTCTGGCAAACTGGTAGCTGATCTGATGGCTTCATTCATGTTCATCATCTTGATGTCCCACTCATGAGCTTGGAGTTGAGCAAATAACTCCTTGGTGGACATCTTGGAGAGGTGATCAATGAAAAGAAATGCATATTAATTATAGCACAGTGAGCAAATAAATTTATAAAACCACAAGGTAGTCGAACCCATAGGGAAAGTGTAATGAAACTATTTGGAATAAAATCAAATAATTAAAGACACATATCTTAGGGAATTTGACCTATCCAGATAACATGCATGAATCTAATAATCCTAACCCAAAAATACTCAAAGGTGGAAATCTGATAAAGTGATTTAAATTGCCTGGTCGGGAAATTAGAATCTAGATTATTGATAAGTGAATTTTACTTTTTTGAGTTTCAATAACACAAAATCAATCAATCTCACTTAAAGTTCATATTTAATGTTGGGATTGTATACTGAAAGCATATATGATTAAGTGTTTTGTACACTGGTCTTCATATATGTTGCTGCAACAATGCTCACTGTCTGATGAAACAAACATACAAAGAACCATAATATCTTATTATCTCGCCTATAGGGATGACCATATGGTGTGTATGAGATCACAGAGGATCATATGAGTCGTTTGACCTAGCGAGATATAAATTGTATCACAGCTGATACAGTCCCTGGATAGGCTGTCGGTCTAAGCTGCGGCACATCGGTTCATAAGTGGGCTTATCCTAGCTACTTGATGTGTCGGTACATGGTTATGTATTGATGGGATCAACAGTGGGATGTGCTATTCACATTGACATACGAATGAGCCAGATCCCTAACATACTTCCTATGATCTTAAACCTAACTGAAGGATAAGGGGCACACACAGATTGACCACACTTTGATTTACCAAGGTGGTGAGTCTTACATGTACTCTTATACCCGTATTTTGGGTGTTGGCAATTTGTGTGTGGCCTGCTTAGGCTGGACGTTTAGGTAAGCATATCCGTTTCAGGATGGTGACATTCCCTAAGAAGCACACAAGGTTCATTATGCTAAACCCTGCAGGTTGAATTATTTAATTCAAGCATAAGTGAAAAGGAGTGAGTGGTATTACTCAGGAAATAAGAGATTAATTAATTATGGATGATTGTCATAAGCCAAATTAATTAATGAATGTCTAAAACCTTAAATATGTGGATCATGTTAGTTTGGTGCAGCCCGTTCCTAATAACGTGGTAATAAAGGGGCGAGTCAGCATTGTTACTGTGGTGAAGGTTAAAACAATGTTTTATTAATTATTTATGTTCTGGGTTGAACAAGGAAGGATTAATTGATAAAGAGGGCCCATTTTATTATTTGCATCTGGTCCCTGGTCTGGCCCATGAACTGCTCAAAGCCCATTAGGGTTAGGGTTTCTCAAAACCCTAACACTATATATAGGTCTTCTCTCTATCAGATCAAGTTAGACTTTTCAGTGGTTTTTCAGTATATTGAAAATAGAGAGAGAGAACGGCGGCGGCGATCTGGAAGGGAGAAACTGATTGATTTCTCCAGATCTCGGATTCAACTTGGTAGATAATCCTCACTAGATTTCCAAAGAGCAAGGGAACAAATCAGAAGATCAGATCTGTAGGAACAATTGTCCGTCGCCGGCGTTCTATCTCAGATCTAAGGTTACTTCATCGTTTTATTCTCCGATCTAGATCTGTAGATCAAACGGTGAAGATCAGGTATTCCATAAATTCCATCTTCTGCAATTAATTTTGTAGGAGCATGCATAGGTTCGCATGGTTTATTTAATTAAAATTTATTCATAGTATCCTAAGAACGATCCTTGGCAAGAATTTAATTAATGGCAACTCATGTTGTCAATCGTAGACTCAAACCCTACATTTAAACCCTATAACTAATTCTTCTTTTTAAGACAGAAAATAATTGTATTAATTTTCTCGTCTTGTTATTAATCTTCACTTTTCAATCCTTCAATTAAATAACTATAAACCTATAAAAATTTTCATCTCTCGATCCTACAATTGAAATAGATTTTAATATCAAAATCTGAGAATTAAACCAAATTAGGGTTTGAATATTTGAATCACAACATACAATCTAGAAGGACAAAAACCCTAGAATCTGCCAGAGTTTCTAGCCCGACATGCTAAAAGAACACATTAAAATAGGATTATCAAATTGCATTAAGAACTTACGTAGAAAATAAAAATACATAAATCAAAGTCTTGATCCAGTTCCAAAAGCTTGAAAGAATAAACACTGAAAACTAAATACAATAATTGAATTTTCAAGTGCATAAGAGAACATATATATATATATATACTTGAGTATAAATAGTGGTATGGTTAGGTCTTGAATTGTGGGGAAAAGTTGTACTTGGTAATTTCCTTCCAAATCCCGTCTTGACTAATGAAATTGCGTGACAACTATGGAAACATGTCTATATCGATCAATATGTTGTACATCGATCAACATGAGACCCTCGCTTCAACCCCTACATCGCCGATGCCATCTTCACCTCGACCTTCCACATTGGCACGTCGGTCGACACCTATGTGTGTCGGTCGAAATAGAGATCTTGTGGCGGATTTTTTCATCTCTTGGTCAACTTTCTCCTTCATGTTGTATTTCCTAAAAAATCGAGCACCACAAGCATAATACCCACTAAAACACACTCATGATCAATTAATAATCATAAATGAATGAAAATGGACAAAAGAAATCAGAAAATACTGCGATAAGTGAGTAGAAATATGAGTTTATCAAGCGGTCTTTCTCTTTCAGACTGGTCATCTTCACGAATCAATCGTCCTTAGGCATCTTAGACATGATCTTGGCATTAAGATCCTCTATAAAGTACACCATGTCCAAGGCTTTCAACTCGCTGATGATATAGTTGAACCGAGCCTCCATGTCCTTGATGCTTTCTCCGAAGAGTATCATAAAGAACTCGAACTTGTCCACGCAGACATGAAGTTTGATGCGCTTTATTTGGTTTGTCTCTTGGCTCAGGATATTAAGGTAATCACATACCTTCTTCGCACTATCAAACTCTATCACGTCATTAGTCATCGACTTCAGGAGAGTTGAGAGGATCAGCTCATGACCTATGGTGTCTAGCTGGACGCATTTCCTGTCCTCCAAAGTCCATTTAGCATATGGCTTCTCGATCATATCTGGACCGGTACTGTTGCCTCCAAGACGACCATTGACCTTCATGATCGTTATGGGTTCCAGTCTCCAGCACATCTGCCATTTCAGGATGGATGTTCTTTAGTTGGATCAGTGATCTCTTCTTCTATGTTGTGAATTTCTTCGAATTGTATGGTGGAAGCTTCGAGATATTCATCCTATAACATGCTCACTAAGACACAAAAAATACAACGAACATGGATTTGGTTTTAAGTGATTCAAAATAGCTAGTCTGTAAAGACCAGCTGCTCTGATACCACTTATTGGTCCCAAATCAGAGTTAGATAATATGCACAAAAGAAGTTTTGCAGGTTTGTACTCTGAAAGTTAGTGATTCTGGCACCAGCTCGGGTTCGAAAAACTGGTTGCTTAGCGAGGGATATATTACTTAGTTAATATTCAGTAATATACTCAAACACTTGAGGGGTTAGGTTTTAAATCCATTGTAAAAATTTAAAGAAAGCAATAAAAGACCCAAGGATTTATGGAGATTCTCACTAAATTGTCCTATGTCCTCTCTTCATATGTGTAGTCTAAAAATCACTAAGTTGTGGATTACAAAGATGTCGTATATGAATGCCTGTATCCACCAGCCTACTAGCTCACTCGTCAAGTCCTTCGCACTCCTTTGCTTCTTCAAATTTGAAGTGTGGGCGCACTGCACCACTCCACCTCCAATTGGTCGTGGGAGTTTGTGGTCTTTCCGAGAATATTAGCTCACAATATACACCCATGATCGTTAACCACCGGAGAAGTGGTAACTCCAAAAATGTTTCTTACTTAGACACTAAGATACCTAAAGTAACACTTAGCAAGGAATGATAAGTGTCTCGTGTCCGATAAAGCACAAGGTGAGTTGATAGAACAACCTAAATGCTTTGAATCCTAATTGATCGAGATTGCTTGCATAGGATCAGTAGATTCATCGAAGGTTAAAGTGTTGAAGTAATCCTGACCAGATGGATTGCGGCATCTATTTATAGACGCTTTTGGAGAGGTTTGAAATTTTAGCCATTTTGAGACAAAATGACCATGTCCAATCGTAATCTCATTTTTCCTAACTTGCAGTGTCCTTTCTGTCAGGGCATGTGGATTTTGCAGCTTTGGTCAGTTTGGCTCTTAGCCAGTCTGAGGAATGTCTGCTGGTGGGTTTCTTAGACAAACAAGCTTTAAACATCACAGACTTTTAAGATCTCATTTATTAAAGTCTAGACTTGTAAAGCCCTCGCTTGTCTTGGCTTGCTTGTGTATGTTCTTGCTGGTTGGGAATCGCCTTGCTGGTGAATCATCAGCTGGTGATGACGTGTCAGCCAGCTTCCTCCAAAGAAAAGGTGTTTTGCTCGTAAAGGAATTTTAGCCAGCAAACCCAAACAAGCTTCTTTGCTAGTGAATGGAATTTGGCCAGCAAATCTCTGAAAGTTGTGATTGTTCCGATTGACAACTCTATAATTCCTATACATGACATTACAAGTACGGACTAATCTAGTTAGAGATACACGAACTTGTGGTATGTTTGACTCATCAAAATATTATATTAAGGAAGAAATTTCTAACATAAGTTCCCAACAACTGTATCAGTTCAGGAGGAACTATCTGTTGGAAGAAAGCCTCGATAAGATCTGTTGTATTTTATTAACAGTCAGCAAATGAGCATCTCAAAATAAAGAATATTCTAGTTATTTAAATGATGACTTAGAGTAGAAAGGATGTTTTCTTAACAAGTGCATAGTTCAGTCAAGATATTCTTTCCGAAATTGTCCATTCAGTTGGAAATCTGACAGCTGGAGGATTATACTTGGAAAAAGAATAATCCATATTACAACATAAGGAAAGTTGAAAGACAGTATAACTGGTCATAGTGCCTCCCTGCAAAGACTAAAAAGTCACAGATATATTTAGAGAGAGCAATATAAATAACACTTCAAGAAGAGAAGAAGAATACTGAGAAATCGAGAACACCTTGAACGATTGATATACTCTATTCGAGCTCTAAATCTCTTTTCACCGTGCAAACCTCCACGAGACCTCCACGCTATTCTAAGATCTTGTGATTATTGGAGTTCACTCATTTGGCGGAGCAATTAAGTGAATTCGAGAACTTCTTAGACTATCTAAGAAGGAAGATTCTATATAATTCAACGTTCAAGTGGAAAACAGAAAACCACAATCCCATAAGTCAGCTGAAGAGTTTAGGAAGTAGATTATTGTGGTAAAACTCAAAAGTTGAGGTGTACGTGCGATCGAAAGTGAATAAGACTTTCCGTTTCAAAAGAACTATAGCGTTATCCGTATTCGATTACCGAAAACAATGAAAGTTAATGATTTCAGTTAAAGTTTGATCGAAGAGTGGATGTAGGGTCAGTTCTAGATTGGAACACTATATCTCCTTTGTCTTCTTTTTTATTTCTGTACTCATCACTTAAGGTTAAAATCAAACAACATGTCCTCAATTATTGGTGTATATCTAAAACTAACATCTAATAATTGCTCGACTTAATCAATTATGTCTCAATGATAACTGATTTTCTCGGCCCACCTAGTTATACCTGCACACACTTCAAAACGATAATTTGTCTACTCTAACTCTCGGGACCAACACCTACTCTCTATTTTTAATCGCTCCTAGAAGCTACATTATGTTTGGGCAATTTACGATAGTCACGAGCATGATTATTTACAAAATTAGATACTTCACCTATAGTAAGGATTAATCATACTATGGTAAAGATTAATCCTTCTAGATAAACTAGATTTCTGCCTGCGCGATGCGCTGGTGTAAATATTTTTATTATTATTTTTTTGTAAATTATATATAACAGTGAAATATTAAAACTTGATTTATCTTACATCAAAATATGTTGTCAGTCAAGGTAAAGATTAGGCTTTAAATTACTCAAATAATTAGAATTGGTTTATATTTGTCTCTCTTATTCCTCTCTATAAGCACTTCATCATATTGGTGGATATACTTAGAAGTTTGGGTGACTTCAGCCCCTTAATTAATTTAGTAATAGGATGATATGCCTTTTTTATGAAATAACTATTTTTATTGGCGAATAATTAATAAAAAAAAAGTTGAGAGTGTAAGGGGTTGAGATTTGAGAATTAAGAGCAGCCGAAAAATAATTTTTATTTGAAGTTAAATTTTTATATTTACACAATTGAAATTAGTTTTAGTGCATGAGCTTTTTATATATTTTATTATTATTATGAGCATTAAATTTTACTTAATTATGTGTGTTTTTTGCTACGTAAAAACTCAATGAAACCCTTTAATAAATGTTTATGGATCTGCCATTACATCACTACCACCACTGGTCTCTTCTATATATACATAAACACTTGCATTATAAACAAAGAAACAAAAAAGTGCATAATAATGCTACAAATAGTGCTCTACTGTCTATATATACTGATTAAATACAATTTAAATTTTATCATATCTTCATGTGATATCATCATATCTCCATGCAATATTCTCTCTTATTTTGCTGATCATTGTTACCTAATAAACATTATTTTTTGAAGCAAATAATATAGATCTTATCACGATATCAGCCTAACATCAGTCTTCTCTCCTAAAACCCTACCTCTCTCTCGTATCTTCTTCCAACAATCGGTATCGCCTTTTTTATCTGATCATTACCCGAGATGATGAACCTCTATTGTTCTCTACTCTCACCCATATGATAATGATCAAGCTTTCTTCTGCGAACTATCTTTTATAAAAACGTAGATCACTACTCTTCTCTTCAGCCAAAACCTATTTGGTTACATAGATGACACCAAATCTATTCCCTCTAATATACTTTCGTCCACCGGTGGCACCCCTATAGTCAATTGCACCTATAAACTCTGGCGTGTCCAAGATTAGTGACTCCTTAGTCTACTTCTCTCATCTCTAACAGAGGAGTCCATGGCTGAAGTACCTGACTGCACCAGCTTGCGTGCGGTATGACTCGCTCTTGAGGCCGCGTATAGTCACAGCTCCAAACCTCGCAAGTTATGCTTTAAAGACGACCTCCAAACTATGAAGAAAGGGAATCGATTCGCGGCTGAATATGGCCAAAACTTCAATTCCTTATGAGATCAATTAGCAGCTATTGGACTCCCCATTGATTATACGGATAAAGCTCGTTGGTTTCTTCGAGATTTTGGTTCATTTTTTTCCAGCTTTTCTGCTACTCAAATGACGCTCACTTGTCTTCATAACTTCTGTGATCTCCTATCTAAAGCTGAGAGCTGTGTGTTATTTCAAGAGTTCATTAACACATCAGGATCTTTCTTTGTTTCATTCAACAGCCAGCACAAACCTTCAGGTCAGTGCCGACCTTCCTCTAGGAATTCTAATTCTTCTCTTGGACATGGTAATGTTTCATGTAATTCCAACTCTCGCGGTCATGACTGCAATTCAAAACATCGACCACTTATCTGCCAAATTTGTCGTCATGAAGGTCACTATGTTGATTTCTATCTGGAGAGGTATTCTTCGCAATCATCTCCAGTAGTTGCACACTTGGCTGACACATTCTCCACTGGCTGCTACTGCTCTCTCTCTCTCTCTCTCTCTCTCTCTCTCTCTCTCACACACACACACACACACACACACACAAAACCTGAAACATCATATTGGTTCTTTGACACCGGTGCCTCGGCCCCACATGACACCAACTTCTAATTCATTGGAGAACTCTTAGCTACTCTTGCATAGTAGTGTTATTGTTAGTAATGGTGCTTGGCTTTCTATCTCTCATATTGATAACACTCGACTTTCTGACTATGTTCAATTAATGGATATCTTGGTTGTTCTGACTCTCACCAAAAAAATTACTTTTGTTAGTAAGTTGACATCGAATTTCCCAGTTGAAGTTATATTTAATAAAACCTCGTTTATAGGGCCAATAATTTATGCATTATGTGTTGGTAGACACAAAGCGTCATAGAGTGTTGCTTCAATTCTTTTCTGTTATAGCTTTGTATCAATGTTCCTAGCTGCCGCCACAATCATATCGACCGTCTCGCAGAGCTCGAACTTCCAACATGAATATTCCTTTGCCTTTTCACTCGTTTATTCTCACAAAAGATTACAAAACCTTACCACCCAAAGCATAACATACACAAAGACACAATCATGCATATAAAACTTATAAACTACGATAAATTATATAAAAATAAAGCAAAGATCTTGACTATCACAAATATAAGCAACAATCATCTTTGTAATTTTGGTCACCGCCACAATGTGTGATATATACTACAAAATAGTCTCCTATGTTTGGAGAGCAGTAGTGGTGAAAGTATCTTGCGCATGAATAAGAGATCATGGGTTTAAACTTTTTTTTATGGACAACTAAATTGTGAGTTTAAATTAATACATTGTATTTGATATACCCAATAAAATTGTATAAACTTCACTGTAAATTAAACTCAGTATTAGTAACTCGTTTTCTCTACATACAGTGCACTATAAATTAAACTAATTCTTTTATTTTAATTTATTCAAGAGTATGTAAAGCTACATAAATCTCTTTATTTTATTTTATTTTTGTTTTTGGTGCTTTATACCAATCGCCACTTAGAGATTGATTTTTATAGACTTAAATTTATAATGAATATTGTCTTGCAATGCACGGGTGGAATGCTAGTATCACTAAAAATAAAGTATCATGATTATAATATATATGTGCATATTTATTTTGACTGGTCATTATTATTTTGAGAGATTAAAAATAAATTATTATCATTTTAATTTATATGAACATTTTTACATTTTATTTATGTATTAATATAAATTGTATTATTTATTTTTAAGTATATATAGATAGATATAAATATAGATATAGATTTGATAATACTTTGTGTATAAATTAGATAGCAAAATCTAATTTGCATTTTATTTATGTATCAATATAAAGAAGTTTTATCAATTTAGGACCCAAAGTTTTTCAATAGATTTTTATTATAATGCTAGTAATATGATGATAATTATTAAGAAAAAGAGTGTTGATAATGAAAAAAAAGAGTGTGAGGGTTGAGAAATAAGAGGAGCCGAAATTTAATTTGATTTAATGTTAAAAAAAATTAAATTTATACATAGTATTGATTTTTGTTGCATAAGAATTTTTACTTAAGAGGGGGTTAATTTTTACTTAATTATGTGTGATTTTTGTTAAGTAAAAACTTCAATGAAACTCTTTTAGCAAATAATTATAGATCCACCACTTCTCGTCTGTTCTAGACACACACAAACATTTATATTATAAACCAAGAAATTGAAAAGTGTATCCATATGGGTTAGGCAAGTGAAACGGGTTTAAAAGTCCAAAAATCCGCAGGTCCAACAATCCTGCATTTTGTGTTGGACGATGTGCATTTTGAATCAAACCATCATAGAGAATGTTGTTTTATTCCTCGTCATTAAAAACTTTGTATCGAATGTCCTAAATTCTCGTCACATCGCAGAAGACAATGGTATCCTAGAAGCTACATTATGTTTGGGCAATTTACAATAGTCACGAGCATGATTATTTATAAAATTAGATACTTCACCTATAGTAAGGATTAATCCTACTTGGTAAAGATTAATCCTTCTAGATAAATTATGCATTTCCTCAAATGGTAAGGATTATTTTATAAATCAACTAACTCACACATATAATAATTTCTTCATATAATAACTCTTTCATCTCATTAATCATAATTAGCTACTCAATATTAATTAACTATACTCCAACATTAACTAATAAAAAATAGATAAAGATAAAATTCTCTAATATTAACCATGCTGATACACAACCCTTTTTTATCCGGCCTAATCGTGGAAAGTTTTATAAAGTTAATAATTTTTTTTATTTTATGATTTTTTGAGACACATAGTGTAAATGGTCATTTTAGAATTTGGGATTTAATATTTATATTGCAGGGCGTGAAGATGACAAATTTTGAAAAGTCGGGATTTTCTTTTTCTTCGAAAAGTATGTAAAGTTGGTGATAGATTAACTAATTTCCAAACAGATGATGACTTTCATATTCGGTGGATCTATATTCATCCCTGAATATAGTCGAGCAAAGTTAACTTCTCCGTCATTATTATAAAAATTGAATATAAAAGAAAAAGATTAAATTTAGCAGAACACGTGTTACCCATGTAGAATTGTGTAATGAAACCTGAGTTGACGACACGTGTTGAATGTTTGGGCATGGTTGAATTGAATTGAATGGATGAACGCGTTTGTCCCCACGCTTGGTTCAATTGCATTAGTTTGACTATTCTCATTCAAATTAATTACACTCCCAACTCCAAAAACTAATTAATTACTAATTTAATAATAATAGCACATTATTGACAAATGACTACAAGGGAGTCAGTGGTTGAAATGAGAGCGATTGTGACTTATTATTATTATTTATTTATTTGTTTTGATTGAGGAATCAAAATTGTTCTAGGAGTAAATTAATTAATCATCAGCAAGAAGAAATTGTCAGAGTATTAAATAAAATTACACCGCGTTTGCATTAGGTTTTTTTTTTTAGGAATTTAAATGTAATTTAGTTTTTTTGCGTAGATGGGGGTTGACCAAATATTTCAAACCCAAAAATGGGGTGATTATTCATTACTCAACTGTTTGGACCCAACAATCAACCAAAGGCCCTATCAAGCAAACCAAAGGTTTGATTTGGGCTGATAAGTGATTAGAAAACTTAATAAAATTAAATATAAATAAATAAAACCTGAAACTGAAAGCAAAACCCTCCATAAAAATCTCAGTTTTCAATTCTACAACATTTCATGCCATTACAGTCAGAGCTTGACGAGATGATGGACTTCGTCTTAGATTTCGTGTAAAATATACAGTTGAATGAAATTATATACACACCCAAGAATAATGTTGTGAGGCCTCAACCTCAATGCTAATAATTTGAGATGATTGAAAAATGCCACATACGTCATCAGAGATTCAGAATCATCCTCAACAAAAATGCTAAGGTACGAAGGCGAAAAGAAGGTCATTCTTTGAAAGCAAATTATCCATGAAGCAACCACATATAAAAATATATAGATGTTAAGACTATGTATTTACATTATCAAACCGGTCAATTGCATCATCAACCATTTTACTGCGAGCATTGAATTTGTATAAGTTTCTAACTCCCACCAATTTCTCTGATTGCGAGGTTTTTGTTCAATTGCAAGCTTCGAATTCATACCAATCTCTCTGACTGTGAGGCTTTACGCTCGTTCTAGCAGCTCCGACTGCAAGCTTCGTGCAAAAACTAAATTATTTCCCAATGTTCCTCGAATGTACCAAACTATTCCCACGAATTTGGTTTTTTGTCCAACAACCTTGAGAGCTCTGCCCTCATTAACAAACTTTGAGAGCCCTACTTCCTCGACAAACTTCGAGTCCTCAAATGCACCAAATTGCTCCATCGAACCGGGTTCTCTATCCAACAAACTTCAAGAGCTCTGCCAAGGCCATGCTCCATTGACAAACTTTAACAGCTATGCTCCAGCGAACTTCAAAAGTCAAACTCCAACAAATTTTGATTGTCCACTTCTTGAACCTCGAGAGTCCTATTCCATCGAGCCTGGTTTGCCCAAGCAAAACTCAAGAGCCCTACAACTTGGTTTGCTCATTGAACCTCGAGAGCTCTGCTCCATCAAACTTAGATCTCACTTTCATGTACAACTTAGAATTTAGTATACATTCCTCAAGCATTCAAGTTGTGCCCAAACTCCAACTACTAACTATTCTCTCCACACCTTAAGTAATATGTGTCTCCTAGACTTAATATCAAAATTGTTGAGATTAGCAAACTCAGTTGTCCCACATTGGAGAAACAAGGAATTCTTCAAGTCGTTTGAGTAAGATATGAAAAATATATGATTTATCTTGTTTCTTAGTTGGACAAAATTTATCCTTATCAGTATATGATTTGGATAAGAATTAATCTATTTTAGATAGATTAGAATTTAGATATATTTACCATATCTGGATTGATATTTCTTATGTATCTAGGAATCTATCCTTATAAATACTCATGTTTCCCACCATTGTAAACTTGTCCAAACACAATGTATGTATCTGCTAGGAGAGACTAGTAGTCTAGAGAGGGAGTAAGGTTTGTGTTCTCTGATAACTTTGTAACCTTGTATTTTGTTCTTCATCTTGAATAATACATATCGCTTGTGTAGGCTTTAAGAGTGGACGTAGAGCTTATGCTCGAACCACTATAAATATTTGTGTTCATTTATTTTCTGTTAGTTATTTGTATTTGCAATCACTTAATTTCACAACAAAAATACTATGATGTACCTTCAATGCATCATTCTTCTGTTGTTCTGTCTCTAGTTGGGAAACACAACCTCCCCCTTTAAGGTATCTGTCAAGTCTCGCTACATAGCAGTACTCGCATTTTCTGAAGTCACATCTAAAACCATTAAACACTCCACCTCGAACTTGAATGGTTCACTACACCAATTTATTGTGAGTTAATGTAATTGGGTAATTTACAAAGGTTATGAACACAAATATTTATAGAGTTAGAACCGAAATGCTAAAATTTTATCTACCTCCACAAATGTGTCACGCCATCATCTACGACTACTTCTAACTACCACTATTTTACATTCACATTTTATCTATCTCACTTTTAATTATTTAAGGGTCTAACCTGCTATAACCACTACTTTATAGGGTGCGTATCAAGTGAGAATGACATTTATGATTAGAAATGTGAATAAATTCCGTATAAGCATTTTCGTGCCGTTTTATATGCATTTTATTCATTTTCATAAAATAAATAAAATTGTGCATAAAAGGCATATACGGTAGGGATATAATGCGTAGATACATAATTTTTTTTATAATGCATATATATTAGTTATATAATACATATAAATAACACTAAAATGACACGGAAACTATTAACTCTTGAACATTAGATCATTTGAAAGGCTTTGATTTATTCTTATTTGGTGTTAATGAAATATTTAAATGATATAATAAGTTAAGAAAATGTAAACATCCTCACTTATAAATAAATAAATAAATAACAATGTGGAAACCAACATCTAAACAAAACAGTAATATTATAGAAAAACATTTGTATTGAAAAATAGCTTTGCAGGTCATTCGACCCTCCACGCGTCTCCGACTTCCTCATTTTAACTTTATTCACCTGAAATGTTAATATGGGATGAATATACATATCAGTAATTTTTGGAAGGAGTTGTTTACACTGTCAGGAACACATCTGAAGTTCAGTTCAGCCTATCATCCGGAAACAGGAAGTCAAACACAGGTGTTAAATAGGGTGTTAGAGACGTACTTGCAATGCTTTGTCAGTGAACAACCAAAGTAATGGTTGAGGTGATTGTCGTGGGCTGAATATTGGTATAACACACTTAATTTCAGTCAACGGTGCAGATGACACCATTTGAAAGCCCCTATGGGTGTGCTCCAAACGACCACATCACAAATTATATTTGAAATTTTATGGACCCTATTTGGTGGAAGCTTGCATAGGGGCTACAGCGTATCGATTGGCTCTACCCGAGTCAAGTCATATACACCCTATTTTCCATATATCGTAGCTGAGAAAGGTGATAGGCGACCATCCAATGAAAGGGGACTTACCGGATTCTCTGGAGTTGCTAGTTGAGCCTGTATTTTAACCTAAAGAGATCTTGGCTGAAAGGATGTGGCGCGAAGGTGGCTTAGACGTGATGCTACCATTGGTGAAGTGGGTTAGACAACCATCTGACAAGGCTACGTGGCTGAATCGCATTCTGCAGGTAATTTCCAGATTTCAACCTTGGGGGCAAGGTTATTTCTGTGGAGGCTGAAGTTGATGGGAAGCAGATTCCGGAGAGTGTATCTCGACCTCTCTTGGTTTATCGTCGGCGATGATGGGATTGATTGATTTGATTACTGGATTAATTGATTTGGTTAATCAATGAAGGCATTAATTTAACAATTAATTTCCTTTGATTATCTCTTTCCAATTTTAAGTTATTTGTTTCCTTATCCATTGTATCAACTCTGATTTTGATTCAACAAGCAATGAATCATTATTAATTCACATATTATTTCGTGAATTGGGTTTCTGCTTCCAACAGAATACATTTCATCTGTTCTTAAATATGGTGCATTAAAGTAAAATTTTGATGTTTGTTACAATTATATTGATTTTTATCTGAATTCGCTTCATCTTAATTCAAATATAGTGCATTAAAGTAACATTTTGATGTCTGTTACTATTATGCTGGTTTTCATTTTTATGTGAATTTGTATCATCTTATGTCAAATATTGTGCATTAAAGTAAAGTTTTGTGTATCAATTGTATTTACAAGTTTATTTTAGTTGATGTTCATTTTATATAGCAAGTTGTTCATATCTTACATTATATTCATCATTATATATCTTTGTCAGGTATTGTATGATAATTGTATTGAGAAGACTAATAGATATAAGGAGGCATTCACAACACTGTTTTCTGGAATAAGAAGTTGAATGATGACATTATTAAATGTAATTATTCAATATTGAAGAAAAAGAAGAAGATGTTTGAAGAATTTTGTGGTGCACCGATTCTTCGAATCGTTCAAGTGTTACCTCCAATTGTTGTTGAAACTAGAGACATTTTTGCAATTTTAAACTATTTCGATCATATTTCTATTGCAATTTTATTTTTGTCCTTTATGTGTAATGCATATCTTAATTGCTTATAATGCATATGTCTTTAAAAATGCATTTTCAAATGTTTTTGATGCAATCATGTTTTCTTTAAATTTTGAGTTTATAATGCATATTTAAGAAACAAAATTGCATATTATACTAGATATAATACAACAATTTAACAATAAATTGCACGTAAGATGATAAAAATGACCTTAATGCAGGTAAATGAACAAAATACCGAGATTCTATCTTTTAATGAAGGTGTAGATAAATTGTACTAAACATATTTTCGTTCATTGTGTAGAATGATGTAGTACAATTACATCGAATATATTTTATAATATGTAACAATTGAGATTAAATAAAGAATAGCTAAGATACAATGCATGTTAAAAAATAACATTAAAATTATGAATTTGTCCATTAATGGACAAAAACTGATTTAAAATGCTGTATTTTTTAAATTAATTTGGATCATTGATGTGTTAAATCAACGATTGCAATTCATTCTCATTTCTCACGTTTAAATTCATTCTCACCTGATAAGCCCCTAAATATATATACACACAAAATTCATCTCCTTCACCTAAATTTCTACCACAATTAGCTTCCTCCATTGTGAATGCCCTTATATAATTAGGATATTCCATATGTGATAAGGATTAATCCTAATTGTTAGGATATTAATCCCTCTAGAAAGTTAAATATCAATTCTCACAAATTAAGAATTATTTTTTTAAATCAACTAACTCATACACATGATAACTTCTTTATATAATAGTTCTTCCAATTCAATAATCATAACAACCTATACAAATAATATTAAGGATATCTCTAACAAAGTTATTTGTTAAATAATAACAAGCATAAGATGACACAAATGACATATTAACATCATCGAATAAAAAAATGTCACCAGATTCTTGTGTTGAGTGATTAATTAAAATAATAAAACGATACTTTTTCATTACCTGATCTCGCAAAAACCATCATTTTTTTATATTTTAATAATAAAATGACACTTTTTTATAACATAACCACGCAAATACCATCATTTTTTACATTTTTATATATATAAAGTTTTTTTCCTGGTAGAAAATAACGAATTCCTTAAATATGGGTCAAAAAAGTTTTTGCCAAAGTTTAATGAAATCTAGTTCTAGAAACCAAAAAGAAAAAAAGAAAAAAAGGCATATATTTAGGGCACAACATAAAAGAATGATTATAAAATACTAATCCATAAAAAAGTAGTTAAATTAATGATTAACTCGAGAAACTTTAAAAAGGTATAATCATTATATTATGACTTTCACATGATGCATGTCCTCCTGGCTCCATATACAACAAAGTCAATAAGTTCAATGAGAATATAAATATTGTAATAATAGTGGTGAATAACGAGGAAAATAAAAAAAAAACATAAATAATAACTCACCCAAGCAACAATTATTCACAATTTAAAGTATGATATTAAAAAATGTCAACGAGAAATTTAGACTATAATAAACACAATCGAATGCTTTGCATCACCGGGTTTATAACTTAGAAATAGAAGTGGTGATATCCTCATATTAAGGTTGTAAATGAACCAAATTGTTCGTAAATTATTCAAATTTCGACTCAGTAAAAGCTTGTTTGAGCTCATTTAGTAAAATTCGTTTACTAAACGAACAAAACTTGAGCATTATAATATTCGACTCATGAGCATGCTCATCAACTGAAATTAGTAAAAGAATTATAAAATTATAAAAGTTATATTTTCATGATTTAAGAATAATACTAATAATAAATCTTTTTAGTAATGAAAAAAAGTTAAATTTGAGCATATTCGAATATAATGTTAACTTTAGAATAAATAGTATTTCTAATTTAAAAGTTTCATCAAATAAATCTTATAACTAAAAACCTAGTACAACTAGGTGAGGTAATTACTTTAATAGGCGCACAAGTTTCCTAAATGATGGTTGGTTCCTATTCTTATATCTTAGTTGACTTTCCACTTGGAAAAGTAGAAGATAGAAATTGTCTAAGAAACGAAGATATTGAATTGGGATAATGAAACATCATTATCACTTCACCTATGGATTTGTTAACAATTTCCCACCGTGACAAGCCTTTGCTTCTGGGGTGGGGTCTATACCATCAATTCCCATCTCCCTATGAACTTTGGGTCAATGCCCCCCATTCTTGATCCCTTTCAATTAGCATTAATGCAGCACCAACGTATTTTTACAAATACAAATACACCTGGCTTGCACTGAAAATTTAAAACATCATAGTCAACTGCAACATTCCAGACGTAGTCAGCTGCGGCCAAGAAAAGTCTAGGTTTAGGCAGTCAATCATCCCTTTTGTTATTGTTTTGACTCAGACTAGTCCATTTCTTTGAGCAAAGAAAAATCGTCTCGGCCCTCAAGTCAATCTTGGGCTATTACTACATAAATGAACAAAACAATTCAACTACAAAGTTGGCAATTAAAAGTCTACAAGTGATGTCGTTTTAGATATTTACCTAACTGGCTTAACTCATAAGCCTAGCAGCTAATTACTAGCAGGGATCCACATACATATATTATCCAAGGCTTCCAGAGGTATACTTATACATACTCTAAATCTTAACATCTTAGATTTGGGAGCTGAAAAGTGATTTTAACGCTTGGTACTAATAATTCAAGCAAAGACAATCTAGAGGGAGATTTATATGAATGATTTGTTGGGTCTGAACCCTACCAATTTAACCGTAAAGAATTCTAGTAAGTCCACAGCAGGGAAAGATATATGATTTCTACACTTATTAGAGAGGAAGAGAGAGATGTTCTACTTTCTAGTGTGTGCATCCTAGCCCCCTTGGAGATTTAAGTTCACATATATATACTTCTTCCCAACCACGACAAATCAGCTAAAAAAGGGGAATAAAGATGGCCAACAGAGCAATAACTGCAACACCATAGATGCAGCATCTAACTCCCAAGGTAAATATTCCAGTACATTTGATGGTCCAACATCCAAGCATTGACTTATCTTTTACCATAAAAACAAACTCATTAATTAGCTGTGTAAATTAACATTTCACGTCACCAAAATTAGATCATAGCTAGTTTCTCTATAGAATGTATTTCAAGAACATCATCATATGCATCAATTGAAAATATATTAACGCTAATTCAAACTGTCACTTGATCAAACATATCAAACCAAATGACTTGCAGTCAGAAGATCATGGATGCTCATCTAATCATTCAATGACTTTCCAGATTTTCTTTGCTGACAATAATAATTGGGCGTGGCAGATCATAAAGTTAAACAAATACAGCAAATCCCATATGAACAAATGAAACAAAATCTAAAAGCTTAAAAAGTACAAACAACACATGCTTACAGGGCAGAAGCATTTGAGAAGAGGCAGTGGAAGAGCTATGAACAGTTCGAAACAGCATCTTTGGACTGATGGAATCCGATATCCAATGGAGACAATATGGTCGTCTCTTCAAAGAGATGGCAGGCACAATCTCCAAACAACTGGAACCTCATCCCAGAACACTCCACCAAAAATTCAAAGAATGGCGTTCTACAATCTCCGTGGCTAAACTCATTTCCACTTCTGTCACTGGGATCTCCTCCTCAGATGCTGTGACACTGGGTATCCCTCAAAGAAGTCCAAGACTGCATTTTCAAGGTCCTCGACAGAGTATTTGATGTAATTCTCAGGGTGCCTCCCACTCTCAATATGACTTCTGAACCTTCCAAGAAAGGATCTATACGCTGGGATAAGCTTCTCCGATATGGAAATCCTTAGCTCCTCCCGGAGCTGGGTATCAGGTATCAACCATGTTGCCTGAGTTCTGTGCACCTCCTCAAACATAGAATTGAAAGCCTTAAACCTCTCCCTCAGAGCACTTTTCGACACACCAGACGAAAAGCTTCCGCTTACATGCAAGCCTTCATCTCTCAAGCAGTACAATACTTTCACCCACGTCGCCCGCTGGTAATTGGTTGCTGAAACGCGGAACTTCCCCGTCAACTTTCTCAAATAATCATCCCCAATCATTTCCCTCAACTCCGGCGACCCTTTAACCTTTTGCACGATATAATGGACATTATTCATCATAAACAAATGAGCCAAGGAAGTATCCTTGTAATGCTTAGACTTCCCATCCAAATTGAACTGCAAAATCACAATAATCCAGATCAAATGGAGCGCCAAAGTCGAAGCTTGGCCTTCAAACTCGGAGAAATCCATATCCGGAACATTTGGATCGCTCGAATATCTTGGTCCGGTGGAGGGCTTCAACACAATCAATTCAATCAAAGTCTGTTTAAAATCCGAAATCAAACTAATATAGTTCATCACATATCTAGTCAATGGATGAATCGTCCCACCAGGAACCGGAACTCTCGAAGGCTCACGAAGCACAGCGCTCTCAAATTCCGATAATATCCCTCTCGCTGCCTCAGCTAACCTGGACAATATCTCAACAGCCTGAACCCTAATCGACTCACTCGATTTTGACTCGAATACAGACTCGATATCCGGTAATAAATCAGACAAGGCATCATGTAAATCCAATATCTTGAACAACTTCTCAGGCGATCGCCTGCTGATACTAATCGCTTCCGCGAAATTGAACAACTGAATAGCAGGACCCTTTATGGTTTCCATAAAACAAGCATCATCAGCAGAAGTTCCCAAACCTTCGAAAATCTGCTCGCAAAGTCGCCTCTCGCTGGCGAAGAGAACGCGAACACAAATCCTGGCCGCCCGTATCCATCGCCGGATCTTCGTCTCCAGCGTCTCCCACTCCAGCTTCTGGATATCGCCAATGCTCAATTTTTCAACGTTCAATCTCTTCAAGCTGGCGTCGACCGCAGACTTCCTCACGCTCGCGTAGACCTGAATACACTCTCGCAGATACCCGGCGCCGATCATCCGCTCGGCGATGCAACGGAGGTCGTATACGGCGTCGTTGGGGATAAGATCTACTTCTCGTATGCTGCTGGTTGACTTGTAGCAACTGCTGGTGGTGCTGCTGTTGCTCTCCTGATGCTCGAACTGCTTCTCGAAGCTGCTCTCCCCGATCTCGTCCTTCAATTCGAATTCCTGCGAGGTGAACTCGGGGTGAGTCGACTCGGTAAGCGACTCGCTCTCGATAGGCGTGGTGTGCGATAAGAGGATGTTGCGGAACTCGTCCTCGAGCCGAGCCATGGCGATCTGGAGCGCAGAAGACGACGGCGAGTCAGATAAAGTGGCGGAGGACATGGATTTCTGCAGCTCGTCGACGGCTTCGAGGTAACGCTCGATTTCGTGGCGGTCGCCGCTGAAGATCATCTTGTCGCGGGCGTCTTCCGAGGCAGAGGAGTCCCATCGCAAGATGACCTTCTCGGCGGCGGAAGAGGCGGATTCCGGCGGTTCCATGGAAGGTGAATAGTGGCGAGAGACTTTTTTTTTTCTTTTTTTATTGGGAAGAGGAAGAGATGATTGATTGATTACGACGGTGTTGTAGGAAAAAAAAAATTGAATATGAGAGAGAGAGTGAAGCGGGCTCTTGTTCTTGATTACCGGGTTTTATCTCTTCCTCTTTTCTTTTCTTTTTCCCTTTTTACTGTCAAACTGCGACGTAAGTAGTAGTTCACCGGAGCAAGTTATGCTACATTCAAATTATTAGGTCCTGCGAAATTATTTTTACGAATCTTATTTTGTAAAACCGATTTAAATTGATTAATTCTCATTAAATATTTTAAAAATTAATTGATTCTGAATACTTTAAAAACCAGATTGTAAATAAAATCCACCAATTTTTATATTATCTGACCAATTCCTGAGACTATCCACTTATTTATTGTCTGTCTCATAATATTGGTGAACTTTTTTAAAATAATAAATTTTTCATATTTATCAATAAAATATTCATCTCACTATCTCTCACATGTATTAGTTATCGTATTCGGTCAAATATAAATAATTTAACCGGGACGGAGAGAATAATAGAAATAAACTGTTGGTTTTTGTGTTAATAAGTTGATTACTACAAATGAACTGGTTACTTTTATTTTTACAATAAAAGATTATTGATTTATAACTACTTTGCTGGATAACTTCTCTATATTTTTTATATATAATATGTAACAATTGTCATAAACACGTATCTATGCAGTTAAAGACTTTTGGTAATCATTTAGGTTGCATTTATGTTTGATTTGATGAGAAAATTCAGACAATATTTTGTTTGCACTTAATTTATTTGAGTATATTCCTGGTGTTGAAATAAATTACAAGTATATTCAATATGATCATTTATAATAGTATATTGCATTGTATAGTCAGAAATATAATTTCTTATGTTAGAAACACCAATATAATTCAATTTTAGCTTGTTTGTTACATTTTCTTTACCTATGCTGAGTCAGGAAAAGATGAGAGTATATAATTTACAAATTTGAGACATCTCTTTTTTATTGAAAAAAATTGTAAGTAATTCTAAGAATTTGTTATCAAGAGCAAAATTAAAAGATCTCGCCAACTGAAAATGGTAATTACTAAAAAAGAAAATGATAATGAAGAAGAATACTTTACTGCAATTAAAGCAAAAAAAAAAATCATAATAAATATAGACATATATTTTAGTGTTACAAACTTATAAATAACAGTTTTTCTTAATATAAAATTTCGCTTCAAAATTCAAAACATTACTAAGTAACACTGGATTTTCAGTGCCATGCATAACTTTTGTTTTCACTATTTATAAGTAAAAGTCATATCACTGGCCGAATCATCTATGATGAATTGTTTCCTTTGTTTAGTAAATTTAACAAATATTAGCTTTAGTACTACAGGGCTGAGTGGATCCCAGTAAATCCCAATTATATAAGTGGATTTTTCAATAATAATTACTTTGCAATTTTTTATATAAATGATTTCATTCAATGACAGATTAAGTTGGTATGAATCTTCTTCTACTTGTGAGATATATACTTATTCTTATAAGCAGGTTCTTTTGTAACGCTCCCAACTGACCTTCCTACTTTGGGGCATGCTACAGTTGCGCTCAATCATTTTTAAATATAAATTTCAATTTAAAATCAGCGGAAGACTTAAAAGCAATTAAATGAACCATTAAAATATCATTTAAGTTTACAAAACGTCGTTAAAAAAGACGAAAAGATAAAAGAGTAATACTTTTTGAAAGCAATTACAACTGGGAAGGTAAACAACTTATCAGAGTAGTTCAACGTAGTGTGTAAGCGTGGTGTGATATGCATATGACGATGCATATATGCATATCACAGAACCTTTCCAAAATTTGTACACATGGCTCCGTCTTTACACCCTGCACCTTCTCATCCTTCGTTGTCAACCTGCGCGTTTTAGAAATAACACGAGGGGTTGAGTACGATTGTACCGCGTGGGAATATGCCCGAAAACTACAGTTTAAATAAGAAAGCTATGCAACTCACACAGATAGACACGGGGTTTTATTGAAAGGAACAGTGCTATAAAAAACATTTTATTACGCACGCGTGCTATTTAAATGTATTATATCTGTTTTACTGTTGTGTAACTGGAAGCTGGCCTACTCCCAAGTTACGATGAACAGCTGGGAACGGACGAACCACTCAACCCACTGACATCAATTAGTGCACTAGTCTCGGTACAATTCCTCGAGACCCGATCGATTTACAATTACAACTTTTCCGGTTCCAACATTTTCAAGAGGCTCCCTACCTCGATTCACAATCCGTGAGGCTCCCTACCTCAATTCACAATCCGTAGAGCTCCCTACCCTACTGTTAATGAATATTAGCACAGTAAAATCCTGGATCTGTACTCATTGTTGGTTCCAAGATCTGTAAAGAAGAACTGAAAACACTGCAATTAATTATGTCTATTACAGCAAGTTTTTACAATTATATCTGCAAGTACTGCTAGTACGAGAACAATTGAAATAAAATGAATTAAATAAATAAAAGAAAATGAAACGGGATAAATCCCAGCCAAGTCGAGGAAGCCCTCTTCCCGCAAGACAAATTCGCCGACGTAGTGCTCGTCTAACAGCGGTTTGTCCCCAAAGGTAAAATGGCTTCGTCCTTTATGAGGCAGCACCGCAAATCGCAAAGGCTCTGGCGAACTAAACAGTGGCGAAGCTGAGTTGCAGAAAAACAACGGAAAAGATGCAGCAATATGAGCAAAAAGTTGCAGTATAGGCTGTGAGAGCTTGTCTCTTGTCGGGCGACGGGGAACACGTTTGTTCACTATCTGGGGTACGTCGGGATTAACCAGAGACAGCTCAAGACAAGCCTATTTATAGGCGAGTTCCACCAAGGGGGAGCCTGTCTCTCCATCAATGCTGGAGCCGTTACATGCATTAAATATGGTGTAACGGTCGAGCCATTCAAAGCTTTCAAGTTGTAACGGTCAAGACATTCATGTGTGTATTTCAACATGTGGTGTAACCGTTTAGAGTCAATTGCAACACGTGGCTGACTCATCAGCCATGTAACATGCAATGTGTGCACCACGTCGACTGGCCACGTGTCGAGCCCGCAGGTTGACTTCACTTGCCCAAAAAGATAAGCACTGTGGACCAATCCAAGCCAAGGACGCAAGAGCCCAAAGACCACCCAAGGACCAATTGCCAAGAACCGAGAGCCGAGACCGAGACCGAGACCGGGGTCGGGGTCGAGGCACGGGTCGCGGGTGCTCGGCCATCGGCCTCACTGAGGCCGTAGGCCGAGGCAGGGCGAGGTGAGCAGCTGCGGCAGCCCGCGAGGCGAGCCACCGGGTGCCACATACACTGCACACTTGGTTACTACACACCTTAACCATTAAGGTATTTAAATCTTGATTAATTACTTTAATTAATCAATGTGGGATACACTTCATTTATTACATACTTCACTTATGTAATAATCCCACCAACCGTGTCACTTCGTGGTCTCATTTCTCACTCACCGGAATTTGGATTTGAGAAAACAAGTATACCACGATCATCTACTCTTCACGTAGATTATGTTAGTAATATTTAATTATGACGAAATTAAATATTTCACATCGGGAATTTACCACAAAGTACCCGAATTACCAACAATCCCCCCATGAGTGGAAATGCCGAAACATGATGCATAGCCAACTCAGTTTCAAGAGATGTTAATGCACTTGAACCGGTAGCTTATGGCTTTGAACCGTTCATCTTCAATGTCATCGGGCACACTGGCGGCTTAGTGGTAAGAATACCTTGAACTAATCCTCCATCGCGTGTACCGAGACAATAACATTGAAACATTAACATTTCAACCTCTATTCGTTCTCACGTTTGGTTCCATTACAGGCCATGGACACCCCCTTTGGATTCATAAGTGTTCATTTGAAGCGGCCCCACTTCCACTTATATAGGTGACCTCCTATTTCGAGCATTCCTGCCTAGCTCAACCATCACGAGGTTTTCAGGAGTCATTAAAAGTCACTTAGGACTTAACCTATACTACATGCAGGCTCATAACACCTCACTTGCTATCTTTAGGGAAGGGTAGATAAGTCATTTTCCAAGGCAACGCCACTAGAAAAGACATTATCTTGTCGGTGTTATCACTTAAACTTGTGTAGCTTAGTTGTCCCAATGAACCTAGTTCTTGGGATCTCCAATCATCTAGGTTGGGTATCCACTACACTCATTCATAATGTGGATTTCAATCCC
The DNA here is from genome assembly GCA_026898455.1 of Plectranthus barbatus. Lineage (NCBI taxonomy): Eukaryota > Viridiplantae > Streptophyta > Magnoliopsida > Lamiales > Lamiaceae > Plectranthus > Plectranthus barbatus. Next base: position 463,620 of record JAPKLW010000223.1, read on the forward strand.
ATTCCCTCTAGCAATTTGCACATATGATCTCGGTTTAACCCTTTGGTTAGCGGATCCGCAAGGTTATCAATTGATTTCACATAATCAATGGATATCACACCATTCGAGATCAATTGTCTAACGGTATTATGTCGACGACATATATGTCTTGACTTACCGTTGTACATATTATTTTGTGCTCGACCAATAGCCGCTTGGCTATCACAGTGAATCGTCACTGACGGCACAACCTTGTTCCAACACGTAACATCCTCTAGAAAGTTTCGAAGTCACTCCGCTTCTGCACCCGCTTTATCTAGAACGATAAACTCCGATTCCATCGTGGAACGATCTATACAAGTTTGCTTCGTGGATTTCCATGACACTGCCCCCCCACCGATCGTAAATACGTATCCACTTGTGGAGGGGGAGTCATTTGAATCAGAGATCCAATTCGCATCACTGTACCCTTCAAGTACAGGTGGAAAACTTGTATAATGCAAACCCAAGTTAAGAGTATACTTCAAGTATCTCAAAACTCTCACAAGAGCCTTCCAGTGATCACTACTGGGATTGCTCGTGCATCGACTCAATCTGTTCACCGCATATGCAAGATCCGGTCTAGTACAGTCAGTCAAATACATTAGACTACCAATGACCCTTGCATATTCCTCTTGACCAACATGGTCACCTTTGTTTTTAACAAAGTGAACATTGAGCTCTAACGGTGTTTTGGCTTGTGAACTATCATAGGCATTGAATTTCCTTAACACTTTCTCAACGTAGTGAGATTGTGATAAGACAATTCCATTAGGTTTCCTTATGATTTTGATTCCAAGAATCACATCAGCCACTCCCATGACTTTCATGTCGAAGTTCTTCTCCAACATTCGTTTGATATCAACAATCACTTGTTGATTCCTACCCATGATCAACATGTCCTCTCCCTCTCTTTATTTAAAGCCTTTCGCCACAAGGCGAGCTTTATACTTATCAACCGAACCATTGGCTTTATACTTTCTTTTAAGGATCCACTTGCATCCTAAGTGCTTACAACCTTTTGGGAGATCAGCTAAAATCCAAGTATGATTTTGCATAATCGATTCAATCTCACTATTAATGGCTTCTTGCCATAGTGAAGCATCGGGTCTAGCTAAGGCATCTTTAATGGTTAGAGGCTCATCATCTAACATATAGGTGATGAAGTCCGGACAAAAACTTTTAGCCACTCTAGCCCTCTGACTACGTCTCAATTCTTCCTCTATAGGAGTAGAACTAGTAGCCTCTTCATATGTCCTTTTTTTAGACATAGTCGGTACATCTTCCTTAACTTTACTAGGATAGATGTGATCAAAGAATATAGCATTCCTTGACTTTATAGTGGTGCCTTCGGTCACATTCGGATTATCCGATTTGTGCACCAAAAAACGATAGGCATCACTATTCAAAGCATACCCTAAAAAGATGCAATCGATTGTTTTAGGTCCAATTGCAACTTGTTTGGGTAAAGGTACTTCGACCTTTGCTAAACAACTCCACACCTTTAGATACTTGTAGGAAGGTTTTCGACCTTTCCACAACTCATAAGGTGTCTCCTCTTTCCCTTTAAAAGGTATCTTATTCAAGATATAGCTAGCTGTTAAGACAGCTTCACCCACATACTTTGGGGTAACCCTGAACTTATTAACAGGGCATTCATCATTTCCTTTAGTGTCCGATTTTTCCTTCCGGCAACACCATTGGACTGAGGTGAGTAAGGTGTCGTTATTTGATGAATAATGCCCGAAGCGGCGCATAGTTCTCCAAACGGTGCAACATACTCTCCACCTCTATCACTTCGAATCATCTTGATCCGAGTACTCAATTGATTTTCAGCCTCTTCTTTATAATTTTTAAAGGCATCAATTGCTTCATCTTTACTTTTCAATAAGTAGAGATAACAACATCAGGTGCAACCATTAACAAAAGTAATAAAATACTTTTCCCCACCTCTAGTTTGCACCATTTTGAAATCACACAAATCCGTGTGTATCAACTCTAGAGGTCTAGTGCTCCTTTAAACTGAATTAAACTGTGTTCTTGCCTCAACACAAACTTCACATTTAGTTTGTTTAAATTCAGCCACTTCTAGTAAATTCAAATTTACTAATCTCTTTATTTCATTAAGATCAATCTTACATGCCATAAACAAGAGCACTCAACCAAATAAGAAGAAGTAAATTCAACTTTATTGATTTTCTTTCCGGCTAGGCGCTGTGCCATTACATTCAACTTGAGATAACCTCTACCTAGGCACACAAGTCATCATCCCAATCATTATCGGGTTCAACATGGTTGGCATCCATCTTTGCTTTGCCTTTATACTTAGGCTTTTCGCATTGATTCGCCATATGCCCACTTTTGCCACAACTGTAGCAAACACCCTTGAACTTAGGTTCTTGAATCACAATCCCTTGTTCAATGAGTTGGGTCTTTTCCTTTTATTTGATGGACCAACACGTTCCATCAAATTATCCTTGGCACCATAGCACTCGGCTTAGGATCCACCTTTCGATCGGCTTTAGCATCCTATTCAATCAAGAATTTAGGATTACCATTCTTGTTGTCCTCTTCAATTTGAAGTTTGACAATAACATCCTCAAGAGTCAAACATATGCTTAATGATAAAGTTAGCTCTTGAAATCCTACCACGAAGGATTCAATCGTCACCACAATGGTGAACTCATCCGGTAAGACCATCCCTTCGACATAAACACAATGCATAATGCACTTGTTTCATGACCGACCGAGAGTCTACCATTTTGAACTCAAGGTACATGGCCACGACATACATTTTCGTGCCTATTTTTTTTTTTCTTCTCTTTCATAGTGTTTGGAGTTACATTACAATAGATCATTCACTATGAATCTACCAAACTATCAAAATAAAAATTTTGACAACATGGAGGAAAATAAAAACAAAATAATTACAACTTCTCTTCCTCCAATATCCACTTTCTCCATTCATCATTTTAAACTTTGGGGAGATGATGGACTCATCATTCCACAAGTTCCCACAATTGCACGATTGCAAGAGACATTGGAAGAGCATACACAAGCCCCAAATTCAATCTTGAACATGAGTGGAGCACTTGTAGCCCCTTCAATTCCACAACATCGACATCATCCTACACAAGGAACATGTCAAAAATAAATATTTTTCCACAAATATACAAAGAATAATAATCAATGTTAGATTAAATATCAAAACAATCATTCGATTGTTGGAGGGTTCAATCATTCGGCTTGGGCATTCGGAGAGAGCTTAGGACCATTGTTGGAGTTGCTTTCACCACCACCACTGAGAGTGTGATCAGCCATCTTTGATCTTGGGAAGTAGAATAAATTTATCTTGTGATTGTTGGTTCCAAGATCTGTAAATAAGAACTGAAAACACTGCAATTAATTATGTCTATTACAACAAGTTTTTACAACTATATCTGCAAGTACTGCTAGTACGAGAACAATTGAAATAAAATGAATTAAACAAATAAAAGAAAATGAAATGGGATAAATCCCAGCCGAGTTGAGGAAGCCCTCTTCCAGCAAGACAAATTCGCCGACGTAGTGCTCGTCTAATGGCGGTTTGTCCCCAAAGGTAAAATGACTTCGTCCTTTACGAGGCAGCATCGTAAATCGCAAAGGCTCCGGCGAACTAAACAGAGGCAAAACTGAGTTGCAGAAGAACAACGGAAAAGATGCAGCAATATGAGCAAAAAGTTGCAGTATAGGCTGTGAGAGCTTGTCTCTTGTCGGGCGACGGGGAACATGTCTGTTCACTATCTGGAGTACGTCGGGATTAATCGGAGACAGCTCAAGACAAGCTTATTTATAGGCGAGTTCCACCAAGGGGGAGCCTGTCTCTCCATCAATGCTGGAGCCGTTACATTCATTAAACACGGTGTAACGGTCGAGCCATTCAAAGCTCTCAAGTTGTAACGGTCAAGACATTTATGTGTTTTTTTTAACATGTGGTGTAACCGTTCAGAGTCAATTGCAACACATGGCTGACTCATCAACCATGTAACATGCAATGTGTGCACCACGTCGACTGTCCACGTGTCGAGCCTGCAGGCTGACTTCATTTGCCCAAAAAGATAAGCACCGTGGACCAATTTAAGCCAAGGATCCAAAGACCACCCAAAGACCAATTGCCAAGAACCAAAAACCGAGAGCCGAGACCGAGGTCGGGGTCGGGGTCGGGTCACGGGCGCGGGCGCTCGGCCATCGGCCTCGCTGAGGCCGTAGGCCAAGGCGGGGCGAGCAGCAGCGGCGGCGCGCGAGGCGAGCCACTGGGTGCCACATACACTGCACACTTGGTTACTACACACCTTAACCATTAAAGTATTTAAACCTTGACTAATTACTTTAATTAATCAATGTGGGATACACTTCATTTATTACATACTTCACTTATATAATAATCCCACCAACCGTGTCACTTCGTGGTCTCATTTCTCACTCACCGGAATTCGGATTTGAGAAAACAAGTATACCACGATCATCTACTCTTCGCGTAGATTATGTTGGTAATTTTTAATTATGACGAAATTAAATATTTCACATCGAGAATTTACCACAAAGTACCCGAATTACCAACACTCATTAACTTAACTCTCTAACAATAGGAATCGACAGAGGAACAGATACAATAACACAAAACATTTGCATAGCAATCATTTTAAAACAAAGCATTTACACACTCATTTTTCGAAAATAAAAGCATTTTGTTTTAACTTTAAATAATTCCCACCTGAATAGTCTTTTACTTGCTAGACGTTTTTCTTGTTAACGGTGGTTGAGCTCGATCACTTATCTTCCTACAACCATAACAATATTCAATTGATTAGGATGGATGATCTAGGACAAAGTCTCACTCGACAAACTTCCAACACACACTTTACATAATCTAAACTTGTTTCCAAAATTCAATCACCAAACATGCCTTACTTTTCATCTAACATGTATCAATCTTTAACACATAAACCTCAATCTCCATTAAACATGATAAATCAAATTCTAACTCCCCATCTCATAATCTAACATTTATTTTACATTTAATATGTCCTTATAATCATATACTAAACTTAGGGATTGGAAACAACTTGAAACGGAATGAAAACGGATCAAGAAATCAAGTTTTTCGGAAGGGCCGCAGCCCGTCCCGAATGGGACACATCCATCCTGCTCAGGATGGATGTTCCTGCTGTTGTTCGCTTCGCCGAGGCCTGTCCCGAATGGGATGCTTCCGTCATGTTCGTGACGCGTCGTCTTCCTCATCGCGTCTCTCGATTTCAACCCTGCAACTTAATATTTCTTCCATCCCACACACATGCAACAATATCTAAACATATCAACATGCTCCCTAGCTAATATGGATCATGAAACATGCTTCGAACCAAAGAAAAACACTAGGAAACAAGGGAAGAGAAGAGCTCAACGAAAAACTCTTCTCCACGGAGGCGGCGCAGTTTTCCGGCGATAAAACTCTGTGTCCAAGAGTACCAAAATGCTCCCTAGAAGGTAAGGAACACAAAAATGTAAGTTAAGACTCGATTTAAACACGAATAAATGAACTAAAAATCTGGAAATCGGATTTTCTCACCACTCCGGTGGGATAACTTCTCTCTACGATATATCCCTCAATACTCGATGCCACGGCCTCTACTTTAGCTCTTTAGAAAGCTTGAAGGACGATCAACACAATGGTGGTGGTGGCTCGGCCGGAGATGATCGGAGTTGGCTGGAATGTCGTCGGAAAGTTGGCTGCTGGGGGGGGTAGGCAACGGGGAGAGTTGTTGGAATTGTATACATAAAAGCATTATGATTGGTATATTAGGAAACGTTATGTTTGATATACTGGTAATCATTAATGACTTGCAATAAACAACTCCTGTCTGAATTAACAATCATACGATGCGAACAAACACATCCAGTTATCTCGTCGATAGGGAGATCATACGGTGTGTAAGAGATCACAGAAGATCGTATAAATCGTTCGACCTAGCGAGATATAAACAGTTATCACAGCTGAGACAGTTTCTGGTTTGGCAGTCGGTTTAGGCTGCGGTACACAAGTCCATAAGTGATTTATCTTGACTGCTTTGTGTGACCGGTACATCTCAATGTACTGATATGATCAAAAGTGAGATGAACCATTCTACTTGACATATGAATGAGTAAATATCTTGGTAACTTGGTCGGATCTAAAGTCTATTGAAAGCTGAGGGGCACACATGGGTTGACTGTCACTTTGAATTGCTATGGTGGAGAGTCTTACATGTACTCGTATATCTGCATCTTGGGTGATGGCAGCTTGTGTGGGGTTTCCTCAGGCTGGATTTAGATAACCATATCCGTTTCAGGATGGTGACATTCCCTGGGAAGCTCACGATGTTCGTTATGCTAAGTCCTGCAGGCTGAATCATTGATTCAAGCATAAGCGACAAGGGTTAAGTGGTACTACTCAGGAATAATAAGAGATTAATTAATTATAGCTGATTGTCATACGCTGAATTAATTAATGAATGTCTGAAACCTTAAATATGGGGATTAACCAAGTCAATGCAACCCGTTCCTAATAACGTGGTAATAAAGGGGTAGGTCGGCATTAATTCTCTGGTGGCATGAATTAATATTTATTAATCAATTATGTTCTGGGTTGAACATAGAATTAATTAATAGGAGGCCCACTTTATTATTTGCATTTGATCCCTGGTCTGGCCTAACACTGCTCAGAGCCCATTAGGGTTTATTAAACCCTAATAGCCCATTCTCAGATCTATATAAATAGATGAATCTCTCATTTTCCCACATAAGTTTTGAAGTTTCAAATCAGAAACCCTAGAGAGATTGAGAGAGAGTGGGCGGCTGCAGGTCCGGTAGCGTATCCTCACCAGATTTCCAGATCGAGCAAGGGAACAGATCAGAAGATCAGATCTGTAGGAACAACATCGCTTTGATCGATTCCAGATCCAAATCTACACCATCATCATTGCCATCGTCGATCTAGATCTGTATATCAGTCGCTGGAGTCTCAGGTATTCCTTTGAATCTACGAATTAAATTAAATAGGAGCATGCAAAGGGCATTTACTGTTTGTCATGATATTTATTTTGATATCCATAAATCGAATCCGGAGTTATAATAAATGGCGATTCATGTCGCCTATTGTAGACTCAGTTCCTACAAGAGAGAGAATGGGTGTGGAAATTATTTCTTGTTTTCTCCAAAAACTTGTATCTTTCCCCTTTTTTGATTTTTCCTTATTTTGAATAATTCCAAAATCAACTCATTAGGTGTCACTCCAACACCATGCAAATGACACCTCATCTTGTTTTAAATTCTAATTTTCCAAATAATCCCAAATTATCTTATTTCGATTCATATTCTTTCATATATTATCTCGAGCATATCTTTAGCTCGATTTAGGAAATCGACCTCTCGACTCGATTTGCAAAATTTAATAGCATTCTTGCTAGCAAATAAATAAATTATTGCAAAATTGAGAAGAAAATTTCATTTTATTGAATTAATTAAGCAAATAATTAACTTAATTAATCTCGGGATATTACATCTTTATAATTGTGAGATTATTTTTCTTTATAATTTAGTTTTATAAATGTAAGTTAAATTCAATATCATTTATTAGCAGTCGCACAAGGAAATATGTTAAACATTTTATATTGATGAACTAAAATGGCAAGATCAATTTATAATAATAGATTATTTATTACTTTCTCAACCATTTTTTATGCATGAAAATAGTGCTTCACAAGCCCCACCATTTTTTTAATTTATGTGCAGAGTATATAATTTCCATTCTGTTTAATTAATCAATGAAAGACATTTCTTATCATCTTCAGAAAAATTGGTGAAAGTTAAAACTAAATTTAATAGAATTTGATAAGCCTTCCAACCGTATGCATGCCTTTCCCGCCTAATCCTCAGTTGTAGAGTCTTTAAAAGAATAGTAGTCGCAATTATTAAAGGCATGTTATACTCCAAAAACTAATAGCAAAAAATCTTGGGTGATTCTAAATATAGCCACGATATTTCTCTTTGTAGCCTCTTAATTAAAATATTAAAAAATTAAAATTATAATTTTATCCTCAAAACCTCCAAATCAAAACCTTCAATCTGAAAGTTTGATAAAACATAACCCCGTTGATTTTCTTAAAAATACTGTTGGATCTTGGGGAATACCTTGAGGATTCCCGCAGATCAATCCTACTCGTGTACCTCCTCCCAAACTCCTCATCGTCGAACTCTTTTTTTTCATTTGCCTTTGATGATCACCGACACCTTAATAAGATCTTCCTTGCCCAATCCCAACATGTCCACGAAGAAGTGCAGTCGATCATCCATCTCCTAGCGTCACAGCCCCCCTGATCCTGCGCCTCACAAAAGTTGCGATTATCACTATCGTACTCGCAAACAACATTGGCAAATTTTATATGATATCTACATTTTCTTCTATCTTGCCTTAAAACACCTCTTTCTGCGATGTTGCCCTCTTGTCAATTGCGCCTTCACCTGCTGACTGTGCGGCTCATAATGTTGTTATGTCGATAACTTAACTCTTTCTTTACCATTGGTGCAACTACCAACAGGAGAATTTTCGTTTGTTTTTATTCTTTTGCATGTGAATTTCAATATTTTGTTAGTAATAGCAAAGTTTAAAGAATGTTGTTGATAGTATCGAATTTGACAGTATTTTTACAATAATGAACGGGGTTATGTTTATTAAAATTTCAGATCCAAGGTTGTATAAAAAATGTTTAGGGTTTTAATTTTTTATTTTTGTTTTAATATTGGGTTGTAAGGATAAAATAGTAATATGAAAATTTTATTTTATTTTATTATTATTAAAGGGCTACAAGGAGAAATAATGTGGCTATGTTTAGAATCACTAAAAGTCTTTATGATGCAAAGTACACAACATAAAAAGTTGAAGACATCGAGATACATGTACAATGGCTAGAAATCAAGATGTTTCCGAAGTACTTGACAAAACCCAAAAATACTCGAGAAGAGTATTAGTTATAAAGGTTGTTGATAGTAACTAATTCTTGCTGAATTATTGATTACGACTGCTCCTGTCAACACTGTTATTGCTCAAAAACACAATAGATGTAAAACAAAGTCATCAAGCAACTAGCTACTTCTGTGTTCTTACATGAGACTCTGAGTAACTAAACTAGAGCCGAAATTCATACTATTTTCTAGAGTTGAATCCAATGAAGGTTTCAGAAACTAAAGTTTTCTCATAACCACTATTGTCATCTAAGTTATATGACGAACTCAAACTCACACCGACCAACTGGTGGACATAGACACACACTCGTGGTAAAGCCTGCACCAGACATGAAGAGATCAGATTCAAGAGCAGCCGAAGAACATAAGATTTTCCCGTAACTACTATAGATCAGATACACTATCATGTTCTAGTAATTTCCAATATCTACTGATTGAAGAGTGGACGTATAATCATTTGGCATCCGAACTACTATAAATATCTTGTGAAATTTATTGTTTTTTGATCTTATCTTGCTTGCTATATTCGAAACTCAACAACTAACACGTTGTTGGTGTATTTCTCAAATTTGGTTAAGTAACAACTTAAGAGTTTAAACTAGTTTTAGAGCCATAACAGACTTAAGTTAGAGTTAGTTGGGCCACATTATGCTTGAAAGACTTCCACTGCGTACTAACCGTAATTTTGGAACCCAACACGATGTAGTTGAACATTCTATTTGTAATGAACAAGGTGAACGGAGTCACTCAGTGTGGTTTACCTCATCATCATCTTTGACATCATTTGGGGATATACCCTCGACATCGAAGTCATATGAGAGCTATTGGGGCTCTACTCTCGATATTAGATCCATACGAGATCAATCGAGACTCCACTCTCAATGTTAGAGTAATATGAGATGAGAGCAATCGAGACTCTATTCTATATGTTGAAGCCATATGAGAGCACTTGGGGCTCTACTCTTAACCCCTCACGCTTCGACTGCCATTACAAAAATCATGCCGATTTGTAATAGAAAAATATGCCGCAAAAGACTTATATTATGTCGCAAAAAGCCCATTGTGATGGATTCACAACGGATTTCTTCCGTCGCAAAATAATTAGTTGCTAAAAATTGTGATGGAAACCCGACCATCGCAACATGTATTGCAACAGAATAGCAACGGGTAAGCCATCACAAATTTTAATGACAATTTTGCGACAGGAATCCCTTTGCAAAGTTTTGCGACAGATAATCCATCGCAATTTGTGACGTATACATCGCGATGGACGCGGTGATTGCGAATCCATCACGAACTGTTGGACAGAAAATTGCGATGACTTTCTGTTGCGAATCCTTTTTGAATTTTTTTGTTTTTTCTATTTTCCCCGGCTTTTATTTACAAACCCATCAACAACAAAAAATCAAAACCATTCAATTCAACCAAAAAATATTAGATCAATACAAATTCATAAAAATCAAATCCAAAACTCATAACTCTAATCAAATCACGTAAAAGTTTCATCAATATTCAGAATTCATTTTTTCAAACTCCATCGTCATCCAAAATCCAGTAGAATTCCACTACAACATAAACTGCAAACACATCCTTGAATCTTGAGTGTTGAATGTGGAGATCACAAAAATGGACACAAGAAAGTTAACAATTAGGAAATCATACAATCATATTATAGACACTAAAAAAATCACTGCCAATTAAAACGTGCCACGTGGATCCAAATAATTAAATATCAATTTATTTAACTTTTAGGAATTAATTAAACAAATTCCTAAATTAAATAAATAAAAAGGTGATATTTACAATTTAATCCAATAAAAGGCCAAAATGTGGCGAGCTCACCACATATGAGAAGCATGTGATCATAATCCAATGGACGAATGAGATCGCGCCACCTACACCCTAAACCTCTCAATTTTGCCTATAAATACAAGGCATAAGTTGAAGAAAAATGACAAGTATAGAAGACATAAATTGAAGAGCTCAAGACTTGAAGGAAAATTTTCTCCAAGGTTCAAGGCATTCGTTTGAATATTTGTAGGCGTTCTTCGTCATCTTCAACATGTTCTTCATCAAAATTCAAGCAATTCCTACGTTTGATTCGGAATCAAGACTCGTAGCCCCCAAAGAACGCTAGGAACCCTCCAAATTATTGAAGAATAAGATCAAGCTTCCAATTCACGAAGAACAAGGTCCAAGTTCTTCAAGAAATCGTCCAAAAATAATGTTTAGTCCAAAATCAAGGGGAAAACCCTTTGGATTGACATTATAAAGCTTCAAGATCATATTCAAGAGGATCGACAGAGTCAAATTCTGTTGAAGACCTCGAAGAACACTCAAACATCAAGTTCGAAGAGAAGAATCAAAGGAAGAATAGAGATAGAATCCACAAAATGTATTTTGATCCAAATCGAAATCAAATTGTATCCAAATTCGTGTTTATTTAATTGAATACGATTTTCATGATTACAAATTTTGGCACACCCAGTGGGACAATCTATACCTTTCATCTCTTCTCTTCATCCAAGTTCAAGGATGTCTCAGGCATCAAACACCTCAAAAGCTGTCGGTGTCGTTACAAGAAGCATGGCAAGACAGACATTGGAAACTCTAAAGCCGACTGGTTCTGACGATGAAGTGCAGAGAAGTAATGCTTCCTCATCATTGATGATGGTTAACACTTCAACCGTAGAAGAACAACTAGCAAGCATGAAAAAGTTGGTGAAAATGCTAAAAAATAGCTACAAGATCAAAGCATTAAAATCGCAAGGCTTAGGAAAGAAAAAAGAGAGTCCAGTCAAACATATGAAGACGAAGGTGAGCAAAGTAATGATACGGTAACACCGAATAGAAAACATGTAAATGATGAGGCAAAATCTGCATCCAAAGGTTTACCTGTCTCCTCTGATGGCTTCATCCAAATTGACCAACTCAAGTAATACACTACGCGGAATCCGCATAATTTTTAACCTGAATTCTTGTAGTGTTTGAAAAGTAAGTTCGACATAAGCTCTAAGTTGTCACTAGTTTACTCCAAGCCATACACTCGAGAATTGACAACTTGAGGATGCCCATGGGGTATCAGCCACCAAAATTCCAACAATTTGATGGAAAGGGAAATACGAGACAACAAGTTGCTCACTTTGTTGAAACCTGCAACAACGCTGGAACATACGGAGATCATTTGGTGAAGAAGTTTGTGCGCTCTCTTAAAGGAAATGCCTTTGATTGGTATACGGACTTGGAGCCAAACTCAATCGACAGCTGGGGGCAATTAGAACACGAATTCCTTAACCGCTTTTATAGCACAAGAAGAACAGTCAGCATGGTGGAGCTCACAAACAACCACCAATGGAAAGAAGAGCATGTAATTGATTACATCAATCAATGGAGAAACCTATGTTTAAATTGTCAAGACCGTCTGTTTGAAACTTCTAAAATTAAAATGTGCATCCAAGGAATGCAGTGGGGTCTTCAATATATACTGAAAGGAATTCAGCCAAGAACTTTTGAAGAATTGGCTACTAGAGCTCACGACATGGAATTAAGTATGGCTGGCAGTGGAGTGAAAGAACCGCCAATCCAAGAGCCCCAAAAATTTCAAGAGAGGAACGACTTTCGAAAAGGAGGAAAGCCATTCGATAAACCCATGAAGAAAGAATATATGACAATCAGAGCAACTCCGGTTGCATTTCAAAAAAAGGAAGTCAACAAAGAGAAGCGGACTAATCCATAGGAAAACGTGCAGAGGAAGTTAACCCTTAAAGAAATACAACAACGAGAGTATCCATTTCTGAATTCAGATGTGCTGGGGATCTTTGATGATCTGCTCCAAGCAAAGCTCATTGAATTGCCAGAGATGAAACGTCCCGAAGAAGCCAACCAGGTCGATAATCCAAAGTATTGCAAGTATTATTGCTTAGTCAGTTATCCCATACAAGATTGTTTCATATTTAAGGACAAGGTGATGCAACTAGACCGCCAAGGTAAAATTTTTCTTGAGGAAGAGACTGCCACTGCCAATACAATAACATTTAAGATCGATAAAGCAGTAGGAGAAAGTTCAGAACTAGCAGAAGATCACTTCCTTCCAAAAGAAGAGATGACGAGCGCGGGATCTGTGCTTGCAATAACTTTCATGGATGAAGATCTCGAATTAGGCAGAAATTCACACAATCGGCCTTTGTTTGTAACTGGCTATGTTTGCGAGCAAAATTTAAATAGAATACTTGTGGATGGAGGGTCAACAGTCAACATCCTACCTTTACGTACTTTGAAAAAATTAGGGATTTCCATGAATGAGCTCTCGGACAACCAATTGATTATTCAAGGATTTAATCATGAGGGGCAAAGAGCTTTAGGGACTGTGATCTTGGACCTGTTAATGGATGATATGGCAACGATAGTGTTATTCCATGTCATTGACGCCAATACATCCTATAACATGCTTCTTGGTCGTCCATGGCTGCATGAAAATGGTGTCATTCCCTCCACTTGGCATCAATGTCTGAAGTATTGCAAAAATGTAGTAAAAAAGGTGGGGGTGATAGTAATCCATTCATGGAATCAGAATCACATTTCCCAGACAAAAAATACTATTTGGCACGTAAGAAGTCTATTCAAATCAATGATGATGCAAAGATTGACAAGGGTAAAGCTCCACTCATGGAGAAGGAGTCCATGGATCGATGCTAGTAAGCCTATGTTGCAACCATTAGATGGATTTGTTCGACCCGTTAATAGTGCTATAACCGAGCATGGAGAACTTTCTGAGAAAATAATTGCAAAGAATTATGGTCCAAAGGCATTCTCAATTTTGGTTAAAGCGGGTTATGACTCCAAATCAGAAAACCTCCATCCGAGAGTAATAGACGTGCCGGCTAGAAGAGTCAACATCAATAAAAAGCCTCTAAGTTCAGATGTCAGCCACTGGAAAGGACTAGGATTCTCCCCGCAAGCTCCAGTTCGTATTGTGATTAAAAGGGCTAACACTTGTTATATCACTGAAGAAGAAAGGTCATCGACAAAAGATGCAATCAATGTAGAAAGAAAAAGCAACCATGACCATCCGTGTTTGAAAGACTGGGACCACTTAAGGATAGAAAGAGAAGCCATTATAAACCAACAATGACCGAGAAAAATACCAACGAGGATTCACAGTTTATAACGCTAAGGAGTTTGATTCCCTCCCACATGAAGAGGCAAACCACGTTAACCATTTCCTGTGGAAGAAAATTGAAAGCTACGAAGTAAACTGTCACTCTGACAAGAGTCTCGAAGAATGAGGATGATGGAGAAAGTGTTGCATCATCAGATGATCCACCCATAGGAGAGAAAGAGGTTTCTTCATACCATATTACCCTAAATGAAGATGGTACGATGGAGGAAGAAGATGTCAAAGATGCCCCTCCGCAGTTTGAAGAAGGTGTTAAAGGAACTGTTGATGAGTTGAAAGAAATTAACTTGGGAAGTGTTGATGACCCAAGGCCAACTTACATCAGTGCAATGCTAACTTTTAACGAGGAGAAATCCTATGTGGAGTTGTTAAAAGAATTTAAGGACATATTTGCTTTGTCATACAAAGAGATATCGGGGTTGGACCCCAAGATAGTTGTTCACCGCCTGTCAGTCAAAAGAGGTGTGCGGGTTGTCAAGCAAGCACAACGTTGATTCCGGCCAGAGCTAATTCCTTTGATTGAAGCCGAGGTGAACAAACTCATTGAAGTTGGATTCATAAGGGAAGTCAAATATCCGATATGGATCTCAAGCATTGTCCCAGGAAGAAAGAAAAACGGACAAATCGGAGTTTGCGTTGATTTCAGAGATCTTAATGAGGCATGCCCAAAAGATGATTTTCCGCTGCCAATAACAGAGTTGATGATTGATGCTACTACTAGTCACGAAGCACTGTCTTTTATGGATGGCTCTTCTAGTTATAACCAAATTTGCATGTCACCACAAGATGAAGAGATGACAACATTTCGTACTCCCAAAGGTATATATTGTTACAAAGGAATGCCTTTTGGGTTGAAAAATACTGGCTCAACATACCAAAGAGCCATGCAGAAAATATTTGATGAAATACTCCATAAGCATATTGAATGTTGCATTGATGATGTTGTGGTCAAGTCACGAAGACGTGAAGATCACCTAGAAGATTTGAGGATGATCTTTCAGCGGCTTAGGAAATAGCAACTAAAGATGAATCCTTTGAAATGTGCATTTGGAGTAAAGTCCAAAAAGTTTCTCAGGTTTATTGTTCGTCATCGAGGGATTGAAATTTAGCAAGCAAAAATTGATGCAATCATGAAGATGCCTGAACCTCGTAATATTCATGAGTTAAAAAGTCTACAAGGAAAGTTAGCTTACTTGAAATTTGGCAGGTCATTGCCAGCCTTTTAGGTTTATTTCAAATTTGGCAGGTCATTGCCAGCCTTTTAGTAGGATCATGAAAAATAGAATTTCGTTCGAATGGGATGAAGCTTGCAGGAATGCCTTTGAAAACATAAAAGCTTACCTGACAAAACTGTCTGTTTTGACTGCGCCTATTGTTGGGCGCCCATTGATATTATACATTGCTGCTCAAGAACGCTTAATGGGGGCATTGCTTGCCCAAGACAATGAAGAAAAGAGAGAGAATGCTTTGTATTATCTAAGCAGGATGATGACACCAAATGAGCTCAACTACTCCCCAATTGAGAAATTATGTTTAGCTTTAATATTTTCCATCCAAAAGCTTAAACACTATTTTCAAGCTCATTCGGTCCGACTCGTCTCAAAGGCAAATTCTTTGAAGTATGTCATGTTAAAACCCGTGCTCTCTGATAGACTTGCACGATGGTATATTCAGTTACAATAATTTGAAATCATATATGTTCCTCAAAAGGCTATCAAAGGGCAAGTGTAAGCCGATTTCTTGGCTGATCATTCAATTCCTGCCGAATGGGAGTTGACTGGCGACCTTCCAGATGAAGATGTACTCACAATTGAGATATCACCACCTTGGAAGATGTATTTTGATGGAGCATCCCATAAAGAAGGAGCTAACGCAGGGGTAGTATTCGTGACACATGACAAAGAAGTCCTGCCTTACTCATTTACTTTGACCAAAAATTGCTCTAACAATGTTGCTGAGTACCAAGCGCTTATCCTTGGGTTAGAAATGGCGATAGAGGCCAAGAGGTTTTGAATAAGAATATACGGTGATTCTAAGTTGGTAATTAATCAACTACTTGGATCATATGATGTCAAGAAACCCAAGTTGATGCCTTATGTCAAGTATGCTGGCTAGGAGGTATAGAGCTGGAACATATTCCACGAAGTTAAAATAAACAAGCTGGTGCATTGGCCAAACTTGCCTCTACGCTAGCTATGCCAAGTAATGAAACCTGCATTTCGGTCTGCAAAAGTTGGGTGATACCACCCATGTTTGAGGACGAAGAAGATGAAGATAATAATATGGTTGAAGTGTTCGAGATCGACAAAGAAGACTGGCGTTAACCATTTGTTGATTATTTAAAGAATGGGAAGCTGCAAGATGATCCATGCCAAAAGTTGATATTCAACGTCGCAATGCTCGATTTCTCTACTTTAGAGACACTCTGTTTCGAAGATCTTTTGATGGAATTCTCCTTCGATGATTAGCAGAAGAAGAAGCGAAACAAGCAATGGAGGAAGCGCATTCTGGTATTTGCGGTGCTCACCAATCTGGCCCGAAATTGCACTTCCGTATTAAGAGAATGTGATATTAGTGGCCAAAAATGGTGAAAGACTGTATGAGTTATGCACAAAGATGCCAACCTTGTCAGTTCCATGCAAATCTCATCCATCAACAGCCCGAACCGTTGCATCTGACAGTTGCCTCATGGCCTTTCGATGCTTGGGGTTTAGATGTTGTAGGGCCAATGACAAAGTCTTCTGCAGGTCATTTATACATCCTGGCTGCAATTGATTATTTCTCTAAATGGGCAGAGGCAATCCCGTTGAGGGAAGTAAAAAAGGAAAATATGGCTGACTTCATCAGAGCCAACATAATCTTTCGATATGAAGTTCCCCGATATATATCATTACCGATAACGGATAGCCATTTTGCAATGCCTTGATTGACAAACTTTGTGAGAAGTTTCAGTTTAAACAGCAAAAATCATCCATGTATCATGCACCTGCTAATGGACTCGCAGAAGCCTTTAACAAAACATTATGCAGTTTGCTAAAAAATATTGTAGCAAAATCCAATCGTGATGAGCGAGTTGGAGAAGCTCTATGGGCATATCGGACCACTCATTGAACGCCTACGCAAGCAACCCCATACTCGCTTGTGTATGGCGTAGAAGCCATTATTCCCCTCGAGTAGCAAATCCCTTAATTAAGAATGGCCATCCAAGAAGGCTTAACTGAAGAAGAAAATGCACGCCTGCGTCTGGAGGAGTTGGAAGCTCTCGATGAGAAAAGGTTGGAAGCACAACAACGACTTGAGTGTTATCAAGCACGCATGTCAAAAGCTTTTAACAAGAAAGTACGAGCAAGATCCTTCCAGGTTGGGGATTTAGTTCTTGCTGTAAGAAGACCCATCATTACCACATATCGAGTTGGGAATAAGTTCACTTCACGATGGGATGGTCTGTATGTTGTCAAGGAAGTCTACACTAACGGAGCTTATCTTTTAGTTTCTGAATACCACGTACGAGTTGGGCCAATAAATGGCAAGTTCTTGAAATGTTATTATTCTTAGAAGAAAAGGAAACGATAATGAAGATGTGATGTGTAAATATGTAAATAAATACAAAAATGGAAAAAATGAAAAGAAAAAAAAAGAAAATTGAAAAAAGAGAAAGATGAAAAAAAAAACGAAAAGAGAAAAAAAGAGAAAGATGGAAAACAAAAAAAAAAAGAGAAAGATGAAAAAAAGGAAAAAAACGAAAAGAAAAAAAATGGAAAAGCAAAAAAAAATATGAAAAAAAGGAAAAGACGAAAAGAGAAAAATGGCAAAGCAAAAAAAAAAGAGAAAAATCGAAAAGCAAAAAAAATTGAAAATAACAAAAAGGGAAAAATGAAAGAAAGATGGAAGACCCAAATTATGAAGGCAAGTCCATGATGCACGAGCTTAAACTGCTTGTTACTCCTGGCCCGTATGTGTATAAACTGTGTACGACACTCCCCCTCAAAATTATGCAGACAACTTCATGATGCACGAGCTTAAATTGCTTGTTACTCCTGGCCCACATGAGTATAAACTGTGTACGGCGAATCATATTTTTTTTTGCAAGTTGTTTATATGGATTTTATGTTGACTCGATCTCTTTTAAGAGTATATAGGCAGCTTAGATTTTCTAAGTTCAGTCTTTATTTATGGTTAACATATTTTAGAATCCAGTTTGTCATCTTAGATACAAGGTGATGCAATATAACAAATAAGACATAAAAGGCATGCATTCCATTGAGAAGATATTCACATTACAAAGATGTTCAAGTCAAAAGATGACAAATATACAAAAGGATGTTAGAAACACTCTAAGCAAAAGGATTTTGATCCTCCAAAACCTTGCGGGCTTTCTCAACGAGAAACCTGGAGCTCTTCAAGCTTTTGTGAATTTCTTCATCAAATGTAGCATTAATATTGGACAACTCCTCCTTCAGGTCCTTAACCTTGCTCTCTGCAGCTAAAGAAGAAGTCTCATGCCCTTCTAATGACAATAACAAGACCCTCTTCTTCTCATCCATTCAACAATCTCTCTCTTTGTAGACTCAATATGATCATCCTCTTCCTTCTTCTGGGCTTCAGCATCTTCAATACATTTCTTGACTTCTTTTGCACGTTGTATGGGGGCACCAATAAGCTCAGAACATGCAAATCTAGCTAAATCATATGCAGCATCATCAGCAAAAAGAGTATCAATACTCTTCCTCAAATGGGATGGATCAAAACTATGAGGAGTGTTCTCCATAAGTAATAGACCCTTAACCACGTCGTCACGGATAGAAGAAAGATATTTTGTTGGGGTCTTCTTTATCTTAGAAAGAAGGTCTCTCCAAACACCTTCAAAAAAATATCTACAATGGCTGTCAAAAATAGCTCTCCCATCAAATCGAGAAATAGCCGCAATAAAAGGTGTTGGCTCAATAACATCAGTATCATCCAGCTGATAAATATCCACACTATGGGTAGAACCTGCTGACGCAAAATCTGCCGTAGAATCCTCTGAAGCAGAAGATCTAAACACTGTTTCCATTGCCTAAAAAAAGAGAGAAAATCAATAAGAGAAGAGTAAAAGACAAAAAAAAAAAGAAGAAGATATATACAAAAGAATTATAAACAAACCTTAGCGAAAGCGCCATCCATCTGATCGTGGTTGTCTCCCATATAACTTATGCCCTGCACATCGGGGCAACTATTGTCCTTCCTTCTCTTCCAATGGCAATTGCCACTATCCCTAAGAATACTGCTCGTCGAATCGTCTTCGACTCTCCGTTGTTTTCCCTTAAGGAGATCTGTTGCTTTCTCTTTCTGCAATATAGGAGTATCCTTTTGTTGAGGCAGAACAGAAGCCAAAACAGTCATCTCTGAAAAGCTTTTATCCCACCAACTTCTAAAACCAGCAGATACAAGATTTTTTGCATTTGAAGGCAAACCAGGGAAACGTGCCTTCGATATAGATTTGCGCAATTTATAGATTCGCCAATAGTGGAGCCCATCATCTAGAGAAACCTCTTGAAGATCCTGATTAAGGACCCCCGACATAGTCTGAACATATCCGAACTGACGGCTGAAGCGGTGAGGGATTTATGGTTCAACAATGAAACAATCACACGACCACCTGGCAAAGAAATTGGAATGAATAGCCATAAAGTAGTACCGGTGGGATCCCATTGCTTTATCATCATCAACATACAAAAAATTGTCCTTTTTAGTCAGCAGATTGCAAGTCCAAGAAATTTGGTCCCATTTTCGAGCTTCAGAGGTATCATAAAATCTCGCTCCACCTTCCCCAGAAAACTGGATCAATTTAGGGTCCATTCCCTTCTGATCTGAAGGAAAATGAGTCTTGAGATAGTGAGCCATCCAGCCGTAGATGAAATGAAACAGTAATGTAGCTCGACACTGAGAAGGGTAAGGAGATTGTGAAATAATATTCAACCCTCGATAGATGCTCGCAAGAACAGGGACATAAAGAGATACCCTGCTCTGTGTAGCCAATATACTCGCCATCTTGAAGGTCTCCAGCCATATTAAATCAACCTTACCTTCAGGTAAGACAAAACTGCATAACCAACACGAGAAGTGAGCTGCCAAGTATGTTTCTTTCCAGTACTTCTCTTTTACGAAAAGTTTGGTGAATGGAGTCTTCTCTGTAGTGGACCGTGGCTCATGAATTGTACCAGTTGGATTATGAGTCAATTTTCCACGTACTTTCATCCTTAACTCTTTACGTGTCGGAGTACAGTCATATTTTGGCTTTTTCTGACACCAAAATTTGATCCAAGACTCGATAAAAACCTGACGACCCTGAGCTCGAAGAAAGTGACAAGCTTCAAACAAATGGCTGCAGTTGGCAGGGACATATAATTGGCCTCCTCGGTCAGTCCCAAAGAACTCCTCCGGAGAAGGTATAACTTCATCATAAAGTAACCCATCAGCTGGAAGTCCAGAAAGGATGTGCAAATCCCATAAATAAATAGACATCTCACCTTGGGATGTCAAGAGGGTATTTGTCGAAGAACACCAAGCTTCACAAAATGCCTTGACTACCTCGGTGTTGCGGTCATAGGTAAATAAAGAAGCATAGATAGAGTCGTAGATTCCAGCACACCGAAGCTCATCTCCACAGTGACTAAGAACATCCTCACACCATTCCCAATATCCAGTTCGGTAGCAAAATTCACCGACAAATTCTATATCATCACCCCACCCAGCCTTCCCTTCAAGGATGCTGCGTCCCAAGGTTGGCAGTACGGAAACTTTGTCAAAAGAATAATGGTGAGCAGAAAGTAATTTCCATCCAGAAGGTGCTTTAGCCTCGTAAACTTGCATGACCATATGGGCTTGTAAAGAGAATTGGTGAGCTTAAGTGGTGCCTTGGCAAATTGGTCTATAAGATGCCTATAAACTCTCAAACTGGTGTCTCCATAGATCTTTCATCATCAGAAATTACCAAGAAATTATCTCCGGAGACACTCACATCCTTGAAACGAACCATATTTACCTGGAAAAAAAGGAAGAGTGATGAGTAGTTGCATAAACTATTCATTTAAAATTTTTTTAAAAAAAACTCATTAAGAATATGCTTCCCGAGATGACCAGCCAAATAAACGAAGGCGGAAGAAGTCCATGGTCTGGCATTTTACAGTTGAGAATGTTACTCTAGATTCTGTCAGGGCATTCTGCAACCAATGTAGAAAGTCATTTGCTTATATATCAGGTTCAAAAGTTTCTGGAACTAGTCATTTTAAACGGCATATTGCTTTGGGGATTTGCCCCTATTGGCCAAATTAAGCAGGAAGAAAACCAAGTGATTTCACATGTAACACCCCCTGTCAA
This sequence comes from Plectranthus barbatus, assembly GCA_026898455.1. Lineage (NCBI taxonomy): Eukaryota > Viridiplantae > Streptophyta > Magnoliopsida > Lamiales > Lamiaceae > Plectranthus > Plectranthus barbatus. The sequence goes on from JAPKLW010000223.1 coordinate 485,209, forward strand.
CGGTACTAACATACCAATGAAGCACTGCCATACTTCAAATGGAGTCACAAGCACTTATTTTGATGGTGATAGCTGCAGCCATGACCTTGCAAAAATGGTAATTCAGCATGATTATCCTCTTGATATAGTTGAACACTCTAGGTTTCTGGAGCTTTCACGTAGCCTTCAATCTCAGTTTAATATTCCTAGTGTGAGCCTATTGGACGAGCCAATTATGGGTATTTATGTGAGAGAGAAGCAGAAGCTTTTGGCCCTTGTTGATGAAATTCCAGATCATTTAAGCTTTGTAGTGGACTTGCGTATTTCAAATCAGAGCTTGGGTTATGTACTGCTGACATGTCACAGGTTGCTATAGGTTCCATGAGGGAAATCATCCAGAAAACAACAGCAGGCTCTTTACATGGTTGAATCAGTCAGAAGAGTGTCCTCACTAGCTCAAACCATAGAATGAGGCCCTTGGCAAGTTGCAACCAGCTGCCGCACTTAACATGGCCTATCATTCAAGGTTTCTAACAAGTCGCAACCAATTGCCGCACTCGTCGGGCTAAGTTGATTGACACTTCAAGCATAACCGCATTGAGTCGATGCTATCAAATAAACATCTCCATCAAGCCGAATCAAGCTGCCTCATACCCCAGGAGGCAACAGGCAGAAATCATAGCAATAAGAAAAAAGGAGCATACAAAGTTAAATCATTTATGTCCTACTCCTAAGCTGAACACATAACACTCCTCAACAAGTAAACAAAGTGGTGCAGAAAAATTTAAAAATGAAAGGAATCATTATTCAGTCAAGAGAAAATCATCATCACTCCTATAAACCAAAAAAAAGGGGGCAGAATCAGAAAATAATGAAAGTACCAACTGAAGAAGAGGCTGTGGACTGCAAACTTCACCAAATGGATAAATTTCCTCACCAAATTCAACAAACAATAAGAAAGCTTCCAAATTACTTATCTCTTTCAAATTACTTGCGTGAAGTGGATTTTTTATTCTTGAATGCGATGAATCTTGTGATGCATTACACTTTCAACTGCATGAGAATTATTTTCTTTCTTTTCTTATGATTGAGGACAATCAAACATTCAAGTTTGGGGGGGTTTGATAAGCTCATATTTGTACTCATTTATCCATGTTTTTCTCACTTGTTTTAGTGCAATTAGGTTTGTTTATTAGTTGTTTTTCTGCATGAGTGTATTATAGAGGATGTTATGCTTGTGATGCTAAGTTTTATAGGTATTGAGGCTAAAAGTGAGCAAAAGATGAAAAGAACCGAGTTTTATAGAGTTGCTACTTCGATTGACACACGAGAAGTCGACCGATTTGGAAGGCGTGCCAAAATCCTGAAGCAAGACCTCTGTGTCGACCTACATGGTCGACCGACACAGAGGTCGGATGTCGATTGAGAAGCAGGGCAAGAAGAGAGGCTCAAAAATGGTGTGCATGTCGTTCGACATACATCATGTCGATTGATGTTGGACAAGGCTCGCTCAAAATGGAATGCAAGAGGAGTCGACACAATGCATCCATGTCAATCGACACGCACTGTGTCGATCGACAAAGAAGCCCGAGAAGGAAAAATTGCTCAGTTTGGTTATTTTTGATATTTTAGCCCAATACCTTGTTTATATGTTTTCACTCCTCTATAAATATCAAACTTATTAGCGTGATGTGATCTTCGGGGTCCGTTGTACCATCGTACAATGTGAAGATGGAGGAGCAAACTTCGCTGGGATGTATGTGTTAGTGATATCCGACGTGAATGGTGAATCAATGTAGGTGCCACGTGGGATCATTGGATCCGGAGGGAGTGCCCCCAGAATTATGGTCAACAATGACTCGAACAGGGTCATGCGTGCCTCCAGATGCTTCTCGAAGTCATTGTGTGGATCGAGTCGCCTGCCATGGTTGGTAGTGAGCTGAGGAGCTGGCCTGGTTATCGTTCCATCTGTGGGGGTTCACTCGATATTAATCCGAGGAGGGGGTCGATAACGACCACGTCATCAAGTTCATCAGCCAAATTTCTCTTTGGGTCGATTGGCACGCGATTTGCTGATTGTGGCTCCTCGACGTATGATTGATTCCTAAAGGTCTCCATTTCCCTGCGTAGCTGGAAGTTTTCTTTGAGCAAATTGTGGTTGGTCGTGTGGAGCTGCATGATTCGGGTATCCACCTCTTTCAGTTGACGCCGACTCTCCTCCATTTTCTGGGTGAGCTGGGTTAGTGGCATGTCTACCACTGTAGATGAGGGTGCCTGCAGCCCGGATACCTGTTGAATTTCCCTTACTAAATCCTTTATGGGGATGAGCTCGATTGCCCCGTCAGGTCCCCGGGGAGGTCAGTTGCGTTCTCGTTATTACCTGCCATTCATACAGAGATTGACTCCAAGAGCCCCACGGTAAGTGCCAAATGTCGAGATTCATTTTACGGAAATAATTGGAGCACTTGGAACCGTTAAACAGAACAACATGTAATACACGAAAAACGATAACAATGGCGATAATGGCAGTGGTAAGAAACGAATAAAGAACGTATTAATGTTTTAAAAAAGCGCAAACAATAAATAGGAAAAAAATATTATATAAAGAGATCAAAATATTGCGTAGTGGTGATTCCGTATATATCTCGACAAATTTTGGGTACATGGGGGCAGAAAAGAAGATACATAAATTAAACCCTCAACCCCTATTTATAGTTAGAATAAAGGAGAGAACTCTTGACTAAACCCTAGTCGTTGGCGAGCTCGTGGTCGTCGAGATTTTCGGAACCGCCCGGGATTATCAAGATCGGTTAGGGTTTGCAGCGGTCTTGCGCCGCCGGGTCTTTGGGTTAGTGATTGGTCTCCTCGAAAGCGAGCTCACAACGTGGTCGATATCGATCCTGTGACTTAGACATTTTAATGTACTTCCATCTCTAGTAGGGTCTGTGATCTGTAGACTTTGGGCCGATTAGGCTTTCGAGTTGTCAATTGGACTTTGGCCCCGTGGGCCTGCCCCCAACAATAATCAAATATCGAATTAGAATTTCGATTTGATTATTTCGATTATTCAGTTTGATTGTATGAAAAAATAATTTTATTATTTAGATTCAATTAATTTTACCGATGAAAACCGACTAAAATATCCGAACACTCAGGCCTAGATGCCTAAAAGTCAACTTTTTGAAATCAATTCAACTTGACCTGTTTATGGGCTTCAAATTAGGCCCAATTGTTTTTTTTAAGGAATCAGGCCCAATTGATTTACTGGCCAAAGTTAAGGCGTTGAGTAGACCCGGTAAAAGCTCGTGCCTATAAATATTCTAAACAGTGCTATAAATTTCCCCCTGTGAAGGCCATTTTCATTCTTTTTTTTTCGTTTTCTTTTCTTTTCTTTTTCCTTTTCTTCTTTATTTTATTTTTCTTTCCTTTCTTTTTCTCTCGCGACAAACCCTAACACTCGACAAGTTTCTTAGATCATTACCTTCGGATAAAATCTTCGGTTGGATTCCAAGCGAAAATGCTGAACCAGAGGTTAAAACAGCAGCAGCACCAGGCGTTGATGCAGCAAGCTCTCCTGCAGCAACAGTCGCTGTATCACCCCGGTCTCTTAGCTGCTCCGCAGGTTCGATTTCTTGCTTAGTTGGAGAGAATCGATGATTGAGTTTTTTGTTGTTGCGATTGTTTCGTCACCTGTTTCTAAAGAGATCTCGAGAATGCGGATTTTTTTTTAAATTTACATTATTGCGATGTAATGAAGTTTATGATTGCTGTTTTGTTTTGCTATGTTCCATTGATGTTTAGATTTTTGATTGGGTAATGTAGAGTGCGTGGTCTGTTCGCTCCTTCTAGTTTGTTGTCTGTTGATTTGAGTTGAAGATTACATAAGAAAGTGATGGTTTTAGCTTTACGAGAATATTTTATTTCTTTCTAATGCATTTCTTATCTTTCCCGGAATCAGTAACTGTTGTGTGTTGTTAAGGAAATGTGTGGAGTTAGTGTTCGTTCTGTTAATATGTCCGCAAGGTTTTTGTTGAATATTAGCCTTCTTCCCAAAGGCGCCAGTTTCTAGCTTAACGTGTCTATATTCACGGCTGATTCTTACATGTAGTTGCAAGTGCACAAGTTGAATTTAGTTCACTCATAGGCGCACATTGACTTTTCAACTAATGTAAGCTCCCATGAGGAAGTGTGAATTGAGTGTATAATGTAATAGCGGATGTATTTTTTGAATTCTGCCTCCAACCTCTTTGCTCATAATGCCTCCAACCTCTTTGCTCATAATGCTTTTTGGTTTTAAACTTGTTCATGTACATCATGTAGAGAGGGCAACAAGATATTCCCATACCTTAAAGATACAGGGGTTGTGTGCTACCATTACATATGTACATTATTTATACAGTGCATCAAATGAGGTATGATGGTGGATGAATTGGCTGATCTACGACTTTTCTAAAATAAGTTTCGTGGCTGCCCTTAAAACTGAAAGAGATATATCCTACACTGAATCATCTGAGGCTTGGGCTATTCTTTGTTATAGGTCAATTCATGTTTGTTTTCTAGGACCTTATCAGTCTAATATCAAGTTAACTGAATCCTTTATTTTCTACTTTAGTTTCTAAAAATGTACTGTGAATTGGGAGGGATGGAGGTTTTTTAAGAAAAATAGTATATGATGAATACTGTCCTGTGAGTCCCTTTTCTGGTTTTATGGGAAGCATTTGACTTTTGGTATACAATGAGTGATTTGTTGCATCGATGGTGTCATTCACAATATTTTTATTGACTAGCAGCATAAGCTTTTCAATATAAATCAATGTTGCTTTGCATTTTTTTCCTATTATTTTGCTCGTCTGTTGCTGTGGTAATCCGACACTTGTACCGTGTGAATGAGCTTTTTTCTTTCTTTCTAATTTTTTTCCCATGGGGTTGATGTAGTCATTGTGGGCAGATATACTAGGAATTCTTCTTTTTCTTTTTTTTTTTATTTCTTTTTTCTTTTCGCCTTTCCATTTTGCAGATTGAACCAATTCCAAGTGGGAATCTGCCTCCTGGGTTTGATCCAAGCACATGCCGCAGTGTGTGAGTTTTATTCAAACATTTTTTTTTTACTTTTCTTATGTTTTAGTTCCCCCCCATCTTCAATGCATGCTTGTATAGCTTGCACATTTCTAAAGTGGTCTAAGTCCTATTCTTTTATCCTTTTTAGGTGTATACAATGTGAGAAAGTCTTCATGTCATTGGTTCTGTTTATGTCTTGTCCTAATTTATATCCATTAAGGGTATTTACTAATGTGTATGTAATATGTAAATGAATTTTTTGTGTCACCAACTTTCCTTTCATTATCTTATATGTGAAACTTTCATGCTTGTGATATCTCATATTGTTTGCATCTGGTGGTGGTTCCTATATTTCATCATTGTGTATTCCTTTTTTTTTTTTTTTTTAATTGGGAAGTTAATGGTCTTCTACTTTTTGTGAGAATGCAGTTATGTGGGGAATATTCATATACAGGTAACTGAACCACTTCTTCAAGAAGTGTTTGCTAGCACTGGTCCTGTAGAGGCTTGCAAGCTTATTAGAAAGGAAAAGGTAAATTTCTTGAATACTCTGTTGCACCATTTATCATCCATGTACAGGTTTGCATTTTGTCTTCAGAGATGATCTTGATATTCATCATCTGTTTGATACCTACAGTCATCATATGGCTTTATACACTACATTGATCGTAGGTCGGCTTCACTTGCAATAATGACCCTAAATGGGAGGCAATTGTAAGTAGGACATATTGAGTATTATAACTTGCATCCTCATTTAATTTAGATAATAATGTAATTTGTGATATTCAGATTTGGGCAGCCAATCAAAGTTAACTGGGCATATGCCAGTGGTCAGAGGGAGGACACATCAAGTGAGTTAAAATCATAACGATTTTATGTGTGATATTTGTTTAACTTTGTTGTGTGACAATGATGCACGTAGTTCTTGGTCTTGTTTCTGGTTTTTTAGAAGATTTTGTACTTATGATTGTCTGTACTGTTCAGGCCACTTCAACATTTTCGTTGGAGACCTCAGCCCAGAGGTTACTGATGCAATGCTGTTTGCCTGCTTTTCTGTGTACTCTTCTTGTTCGTAAGTTCCACTCTTTCTCGCCTTTCCACCCTTCAGAGTGGAGCACATGGCCCCTATATTGCAGACTACTTTTAATTCTATGAAAAAGGAGTAACTGGGCTATAAGTTTCCTTCTAGCTGTGTAATGGCCAAGTCTAGTTGGTGCTAATTGCTTCTCTCTTGGTCCTAGTGATGCAAGGGTTATGTGGGATCAAAAGACCGGACGTTCCAGGGGGTTTGGATTTGTGTCTTTCAGGAATCAGCAGGTGTTTTTCATGTAGACTTTATCTAAATCATCTCAGAGAACCAATTTCCTTGACTTGACTGAATCATTTGAATTTTTTTCAGGATGCGCAAAGTGCAATAAATGATCTAACTGGTGAGAACAGTTTGGATTAGTTTGTTTTCAACGGTTCTCTTCATTTTTCTGTAAAGGAAATGTCATTGGATGTACTTTGATGTATGTACGACTGTAAAGAGTACATCTAGTTACTACTTTTCATGTGGCATCTCATCAGGGAAATGGCTTGGGAGCAGGCAGATACGTTGCAACTGGGCCACAAAGGGTGCTGGGACCAGTGAGGACAAGCAGAGTTCTGATTCTAAAAGTGTTGTAGAACTTACACCCTCAGGTCAGTGTGGCCAGAAATATTCTGTTGAAAGTAACACGTGATGGGTTAAAAAAGCTTTTAGAAGACTCTAATTTCCTATATATATCTGTTATCTGTTATATACTGATACAAAATACTCCCTCCGTCCCAAGTAAATTGTCCATATTTCTTTTTTCTTCTGTCCCACAATATTAGTCCACTTTCCTAAAATAGCAAATTTCTCACACTCATCAATAAAATATTCATTCCACTAACACCCACTACCACTCACATACATTGGTTATCGTGTCCGGTCAAATGTGGACAATTTGACCGGGACGGAGGGAGTAATATACTTTATTCTTTCTATATGAATACTAATTTCAATAACATTGAAATTAAAATACTTGAATTCAGTTTGTTTCTTAGTGTAAACAAAATTAATAAATGTATTATTGATGGAATCATGGAAAATTCAGTTTGATGAGTAGGATCTTGGAGAATCAAAATGAACCAGCTTTGCACCCGTGTGTTGCATGAATTAAATATATGATATATTATTTACAATATGAAGATATAATTTTTTAGTAAATTATTTTAAAATATTTATTGTTATTTATCTATATTAAATTTTAGTATAATTATAATATAAATTAAACTCTATATTTTACATCTAGCTATAATACTATATATTAGACCAAACACAAAGCCTACAATATAGGTGATGGAGTCAGAAGAATAATCTAGAAGGAATCTAATTAGTTAGGATTGGTTAGGATTTTGTTAGGAGAGTCTTATAAATAGAAGCAGCAGTAGCTGTTAGTCATCATCTTCTATATTCTAAGAGTTAGGCAACTTCTAGCTGAGGGCATCTTCGGAGGATTGTATTAGGGGTTTACATGGTTTGGTCCAAACCGGCCAAATCGAAATGATTTGGCCGGTTTGACAAGTGCGAAAATCGGCCGGCCGGACTTTAAGTTTCAAACCGTATTAATTGGTTTGGTCCACGATTTGAGTAGAGAAACCGGCCGTTTGGACCGGACCGGACCGTTTATATTAATAATAAATATTTTGATTTATATTTTATATTAAAAATGTAAATATAGTATATTTAGTATGGTGTTTCTAACTAGATTTAAGGTTTTAAAAGACATGTGTTCAAATCCTCTATGAAACAAAATTTAATTTTATTTTGCTCCTACATTTTTATTTGCTTTTTGAAATTTAAAATAAACCTTAAACTATCAAATATTTCAATCTCATTTTTATTCTTTTTCTACAATTTTATTTATTTTATGAAATCTAAAATAAACCTTAAAATATCCAATATTTCAATTTCATAATGAATTATTATTTTTTTGATGTCATTAACTGTTTGGTTTTATTAAGATTGTCTCGTACTTTGCCGATGAGAGCCAGTATTAGTTTTTTATTAATTTCTCAAATAAATTGTAGCTAAAATAAAAGTTTTATTTACGTTGTGACTTTGCTCATTAAGGTCGTGTTCAAACTGTTAAGCCTGCCAAACCAAACCGTTTTACTCCCTCCGTCCCACCTCAATTGTCCCACTTTCCTTTTTCGTTCGTCCCACGTCAATTGTATCATTACTTAAGAAGGCAACTTTTTCACACATAACAATAAAATATTAATTCCACTCAACTTACTTTACACTCACACTCCTTGGTTATTGTGCCCGGTCAATCCGGGACAATTCAGCCGGGACGGAGGGAGTATTTGGTTTGGTTTGGTTTGAAATATTAATTTGGCCGGTTTGGTTTGAAAATTTTTCAAACCGTATTATTTGATTTGGTCCATATTTTAAACCGGCCAAACCGGACCGTGTTCACCCCTAGATTGTATCGAGTCATTTCACCATTCTAATAAACGATCCATCTTTCGGTTCTGAACGTGGATTCATCATGATGGCGTCAATGGAGAACCGGATGGATAAGATAGAGAAAGCAACCGACAACTTTTTACTGTCATGGCAGAGGTTGGGAGCACAACAGGACCTGCTGGCGATGGTGAACCCAATGGAAGGAGTAGCTGGAGTTCAATCTAGGAGTTCAATCTAGCGCCGGAGGGAGCGCACCTGACTCTCAAGGTGCTGCAAAGCGAATCAATCGGCGATAGGTGTCCCTCGCCCAAGGCGTTTAGAGCGTCGCAGCCTTCGCCCAATGGAGACGCAGCGACGGCAGTGGGAAGAACAGAAGAATTGGAGGAGGCATCGCACGCATCGACGGCAGTGATAAGGGAAGAAAATTTGGAGGAGGTGCGCCAGCCTTTGCCGGCGCTAGAAAGCGAATCACTCAGCGAGGAGACTCCATCGCGAATCTCGTCGCAGTCCTCGCCGGCTATGGACACGAGACCAATCAGCGACGAGACTTCACCGCAGATCTCGTCGCAGCCTTCGTCGAGGCTGGAGGAATCTTCGCAAATCTCGCCGCAGCCTTCACCGGTGCTGGACGAGTCTTCATCGCCAATCGCGTCTCAGCTTTTGCCTAAAAAAAATTATGTGTCGCAGCCCAATCTCAGTGGACAGCTGTTAATGGGCAACGACGATAGTCCAATAGAGTGGGTAAGCCCAATTGCACTCAAAAGGGAATTACAAAAGGGCAGTCCAATTGAAAACAAGGGAGGGCCGCACGCTGGGGAGGTGTCGCAAGTACCGACGTCCGGCAACGATGGTGAGATGTGACAGAGGTAAGCCGGGTGGTCCGCAGCGAGCAGCACACGGGTGCAATCGAGCGCGCACTGCAGCGCACGGGTACAATCGAGCGCGCACAACAGCGCACGGGCGCGAGCGATGTTATCAATTGGGACGAGCGCGAACAGATCCTGATGTTGCTGCGCGCGGGCATGACAGACAACGCCAGTGGCGTCCAGGGAAAGAAGGAGATTGCAGTTGGTGGCAATGGGCTTTGATTGGAGAGACGGCGGAGGACATTAGGGGTGAGGATGCAGCAAATGAAGAATCGCTGCAAGCGACTAGGATGAGAGGTCAGGGTGATGATGAGCATCCACCACAGCATGAGCAGACGAAGGTATGCACCACATTGATGAAGATTTTGATAGCATTTAGGCGGCTGCATCCTTGCTCTTTTGGTGATCAAAGTGTGGGTGGAGCTGTTAAGAATTTTTGCTTGAATAAGATAACAAATCCTGATTCAGAAGTACTGTCATTTGAAGAATTCTTGAACCAGTGTATGCTGATGATGAGGTCAGTCCTAGAATGTAAAGAATGTGTTGCTGGATTCTGGGCAGTTCTGCTTTACAGTGAGCGAATGGTGCTCCTATGTATATTGGTTGGGAGGTATTTTGTTGTCGCATCTAGCGGAGTGGAAGAATGGTATCAGAAGGTTGAGTCATTTTATCAAGAGCAGGATTCTGTTTTGTGGTCCGATGGTTTATGGCCATGTGCTGAAGCATTGATCATAGCCCTGTTTAAGAATCACAGCCAATTGCTTGCTGGGAGTGTTGCTGTCATACTTAGCTTGGGAGATGCAGTTGATACACATTGGGAAAGAGTTTTGCAGCAACATGTCTTTCTATATAGGAGGATTGTTTGGGCAGATCTTATCAAAGCAACCACGACTGCTGCAGCCTGGCTGCTTTGTTGCTAGGGGCGAAAGGGGATGGCAGCAAGTCAGAGGAGGCGGCAGGGGTTGGATGAGGTTGATGTTCGAAGGCAACATCCTCACTACAGCCTTGAGGACAAGGCTGTTCCGGCGGGGGAGCTATTGATAGAGTCAATTGAGAAGAATAATCTAGAAGGAATCTAATTAGTTAGGATTGGTTAGGAGAGTCTTATAAATAGAAGCAGCAGTAGTTGTTAGTCATCATCTTCTATATTCTAAGAGTTAGGCAGCTTCTAGCTGAGGGCCTCTTCGGAGGATTAGGGCCTCTTCGGAGGATTGTATCGAGTCATTTCACCATTCTAATAAACGATCCATCTTTGGGTTCTCTCAATAGGAGTCTGATTTACAAACTTTACCTATAAAAAATTGTACTTGTATTTTTTAAAAGCAATAAATAAATAATTTTATGAAGATGTTACATGCAAAAGAAAAAAGAGACGAATATAATTTTGTTGAAATTGTAGTTGTTTACTATATATATTTATAATATAATATTACAATTTAATAAATAAAAAATATAGAAATTGATATTAATATGATGTGATGTTTTTAGGAGGATAAGTGATAAAATTATTATTTTGATTAACTATTCTCTTTTTGTATATTTGTTTAAGTAGTTTTTTCTTGAAAATTGTCAAAAAGTCCGATTCTTTGAAATTGATATAATTTATGGATATAGGACAACACTTTTTTTTTTTGTTTCCTGGTTAATGCTTATATCTCTGGTGATTGCCTGTTAGTTCTAGCACTCAGCTCCGAAACAGCTAGACTTCTTGTAGATTTTTATTTGTTGCAGTCAAGTTGTCTCATAAATAGAAGTACCATCACTAGCTGAAGTAGATATTAAGTTTCAGTCAAGCAGTCAAGTTGTACTTTGATCTCTTTCTGGGTGGGTTGGTGGAACCTTCAAGCCGTTGCCACTTGTTTTTGCTTTGAGAGTTGAACATGAATTTTCAATTTCTGTACTTCATGCTAGCATTTCGTATGACATCTCAACTCTATGGCTTACTTGGCCATAGTGGCTTTCAAATTGATGCTGAACATCACTTCCCTTTTTGCAGAAGATGTTAAAGAGGCTGCAAGTAGTGATGCTCCTGAGAATAATCCTCAATTTACAACCGTTTATGTTGGCAACCTTGCTCCAGAGGCAAGCTCCCACGGTTTTTTCTGTTTCTTTTTTAGTGAAAGTATGTCATGCCTCATAGAGTACAGATCTGACATACTCTGTTTATGAGTGCTTCCAGATATACATCTTTTTTTTTATGCAGTCTATTTTATTTATATGAAGTATATTTTAAGTTTGTTCAGAGTTGGTGCTTTGGGGGTTTATGTGTGCAAACATCCCTCTCTGATTATTTGGTCCCTCAATACAGTAATTAAATTGTAACAGAAAATACGGTTGATTTTTGGTATTGTTTACCAGGTATCCCAGGTTGACCTCCATCGGCACTTCCATGCACTTGGTGCAGGATCAATTGAAGAAGTCAGGGTCCAACGTGATAAAGGTTTTGGCTTTGTTAGATATGGTACTCATGCAGAGGCAGCAATTGCTATTTCATTGGGCAATGCTCAGTCATACCTCTGTGGAAAACAAATTAAGGTGTGCATCGATTGAATTGTCTATTCTCTTGCATTTTCTAATGCAGTGCTGCTACCATTGCTTGCTTTCACATATGATATTGGTTTTTCAGTAGAGGCTGTAGAGCAAATAGATTCCGTCAGTATATATTAATATTACATACCATTGCTTGTTTGTGGTTTTGGTTGTATTACCTTGTTGCTAATCTTGGGATTTCTGTTTCCCCATGCGCAAGTTATGCTGGGAAATTTTATATCTGTAAGTTTTACGTTATGGCTGTGTATTTGTACCTTTAACTATACTTAAATGCACTCAGTGTTCTTGGGGAAACAAGCCAACTCCGGCTGGATTGGGCTCAAACCCGCTGCCACCACCTGCACCTGCACCTGCACCTGCATTGCTGCCAGGCCTATCTGCAGCTGAGCTTCTGGGTTATGATCGGCAACTTGCATTTACAAAAATGGGGGGAATGCACCCTCTAATGGGGAAGCAAGCATCTATTGGGATGGGTGGCGGTGCAAGCCAGGGGATATACGATGGTTATCCTCAGAGTGTTGCTGCCCAGCATCTCATGTACTACCAGTAAATGTGGAACTTAAAATAGCCGGAGCCCGAGCCAGAGCCGTTTGAGTGCCTTGTTATTGTGCTCATTTACTTAATATACGGCCTTTTTCTTTTACTTAATATCTAGCTAGTCTCTTTTATGCTCATTTATATTCGTTTTTGGTTTCGCCTTCACTCGGTCGGTAACCGTTTGTCTCAACTTGTTTTTCTTTCCATAGATGAGTTCTCTTCTCTCATTTTTTAATACGAGTATATATGATAATTTGAACATATTTATATTCTTGTACTCGTTGGTTTTGATTGTATTTACTTTTCTGGATCTTTACATTCCTTGTCGTTTTTCTGTGGTCGAAACATTTCAAATTAAGTTGATCGAGTATGTTCCTGATTTGTGTTTGGATGAAGCTCAATAAATTGACCAACATATGTATATATTTACCAAACAATAAACTCGATTAATTTACCGTACAAAAATTATTACTTTTTCTTTTTGCAGACGGGAAAATAGGAAAATATATCCTCATTTTTTACAAATTAAGGAAATATATTCCCAAATTTTTCTGGTAGGAAAATATATCCAAAGTATAGTTCTGTTAGGGAATTTTAATTTTAAATGATATAAATTTTAATTAAAAATAAAATTTCCTAACAGAATTATACTTTAAGATATAATTTCCTAACAGAAAAATTTGAGGATATATTTTCCTAATTTGCAGAAGATGGGGATATATTTCTCTTTTTTTTCTTTGAGGACTGCAGAAACACTGAAAATTTGAAAATTGATTTCCGACGGGTAAGTTAATTTGAGCAGAGCATGTTTGTAAAAGTGAAGAAATTGAAAGATGTTAATTTAGTAAAGAATTAACTCCACCAATTAATACAATTTACTAAAAAGAAGATAACAAATATGTAATATAATACACTAATAAAAATAAGAATATATTCCTTTTGTTCTAATTATTTAATTCAGATTATTATTTTAATATGTTTCAATTATAATTTTGTAAGTCTGTTTAAAAATTAGATATTTTTTTTCTTACAAACTTAATGATTAAATTGGGACCTGAAGGAGGAATAAGTAAGATAAATTTCTTTTAACATCACATATATATATTTTAGGGTTTTCCTAATTAATAACTAGTTACCCCGCTCTCACACACAAACACAAACA
>JAPKLW010000223.1:521026-554849 GCA_026898455.1 Plectranthus barbatus
AGTATGCATGTTTCACTCCCCTTTTATTTATGAAAATTGGGGCGTGATAGCCCGCTGCAGTGAATTGAGTGACATTTCTTGCTCAAGAACAGGTATGTTATTTGTATATTTGTAATCACCATATCATTTTATTAACAATATTTTGTACTGCAGATAGAAGCTTCTCGTAACTTAATCCCTGGAACAGAGGAGCAATCTATGGCGTACTACACTACCTCCCAAACGCTGAGGGCATTATCTGTAAATTATCGGTATCCTGAAAACCCGATACATCCTTTGAGGATAGAGGATGAGGGACATGAGGATGAGCATCGGGAGGAGCATCCGGAGGGGCATATTGAGGGTGATGCTACGGGGCATGATATACTAGAGTCTTCTTCACGTAGATGCGTTCGTCGGAGGGAGCAAAGATCTTCTTCTAGAGGGGATTCTCATGAGACATCTAGATCGCGCAGACTTGTTGATAGGATCCGTGGCATAGTGAATGAGGTAGTCTCAAAGAGAGTTATCCCTCATTTTACCTGACTGGCGGCTGAGCAGACGCAGTAGTTGACCCGAGTGGTGACTGATTTATTTCGTTCAGGACGATGTGCCCATTGTACAGATGCTGAGGGCTTTAGACGCAACAACTCCCGCCACTCCGAGCACAAACCTAGCACCTCTCGCCAATCTAAGCACAGACGGAGTGCATCCCGTCAGTTGGAGCAGAGACGGAGCCCCTCCCGGCATTCTGAGCACAGACGGAGTGCATCCCGCCAGTCGGAGCAGAGACGGAGCCCCTCCTGGCATTCTGAGCACAGACAGAGTGCATCCCGCCAGTTGGAGCAGAGACGGAGCCCCTTCCGGCATTCTGAGCACAGACGGAGTGCATCCCGCTAGTCGGAGCATAGACAGAGCCCCTCTCGGCATTCTGAGCACAGACGGAGTGCATCCCGCCAGCTCGAGCATAGACAGAGCCCCTCTCGGCATTCTGAGCACAGACCTAGCACCTCTCACCAGTCCCAGCACAGACCGAGCACCTCGTACCACTTAGATGAGATACGTAGCTCGTCACCCCAGCATTCTGAGCATTCAGTGCATTCCAGGGATTCTGATCAGACTCTGGTTTATGTTGGAGAGTTAGGGGGAATGAGTGCTAGCCAGTCTGTGTCGCAGTTTGGTCAGGCCGCTGCCACCGAGGAGGTTTAGTTTCTTTTTTTCTTAGTATGATCATGCTATAATGTATAATGTTTTATGTGTTCTAAGTTTTTATTGATGTTTTTTGTAGGTTGATGATGGACGTCCTGAAGGGGTCACCTTTGAGTTATATGGAAATTACATTCAATTCAGGACTGCAGGACCCGGTCACTTCCGCACTTCTCAGGTAGAGGACGCCAGATTTACTCAAGATTTTTCAATCAACTTGAAGACCCAAGTAAGGATTTGGCTCCGGATTTTGTTGATTGGTGGACTATGGCCATGCAATTCCGGATGAATCAACATCAATCCTCTAAAATTCGGACAGTTCGTAGAAAGTTTTTTGTAAGTCTTACTTTCACCTCATTTAATATTTAATTTTTACTTTGTGTAAATATAAAATTGTTTGTTTGTTAGGATCTAATGCGGAGTAATTATTGGGTTGTTAAAGAAGGACGTGTGTCTGAGGCACTGTTGCAATTCATTGATGGAACTGACGCTGACACGTCTAAGGATTGGTATGATGTTGATACGGTAAGCAATTATGATATTATATTATTTAAGTATTTATTTTTTTCATTAATTAATCGCATATGAAATTATTTAATTTAACTCATTTTTTTTTTGTAGTTTCTTATACCTTGCAACTTTCTTGGGCATTGGCACGCAGTTCAGATACATCTTCCATCGTGGACAGTGGATGTGTATGATCCTTACTGTCAGCAAACCACTGAGGAGCAAAAGGAAAGGAGAGTCGAGATCTTACGAAAGATGACCGATAACTTTAGATTATATTTGACTACAGGTAAATATTGGTCGAAAAACACACTAGGTTTGCAAGATATTCATACACGACATATGATATATTCATGGTGTGCAAAGTTTTATGTTGTGGTTCCACGACGCGAAGCTTTTTATACATGCGTCATGATGGATATGTTTTCTTCTGGCCGCCCAACCCGACAATGGATTGAGAATCCCGAGAACATTGTGGCATATTGGGAATTCATGTCTTGTATGTTATTTGATTTTTCATATTGAGATATTTGTCATCGATTTATGAATATTTGAATGACTAATGGATATTTGTTTGGTTTTGTTTTTTGTTTGGTTTTGTAATTTTTGTGAATGAATGGGTTTCGAATGAAAGGATTTTTTGTTTGATTTTTTATGTTGTTTCATAATCGATTTGGTATGTTTCGAATGAATGAATTTTTTTTATTTGATTTTTTATTATTATTATGGTCGGGGAATGTGTCATGAAACGGGTCGGGATCCGATCATGACCAATTTCCTACCCATTTTTTACCCGATCAAACATAATACAATCAAGATAAACAATATAATTTATAAAACATAAATAAAATAAGATTAAAAAAATACAATTTACGATCCATAAGTAATACAATATACATAAATAATGCAGAATTCAATTAAGTTTCGGGCACTCTATCAGGACAATTACGCTTCGTATGTGATTCAGATCTACAGATACTGGATCTTTTAGGAGCGCGTTGTCTACTACTAGATGCTTGTGAGTGCTCTGCACCGGATGGACGTCGACTATTTTTTGGGCGACCAGCTTGACGTGCTATATTTGGAGGTAATACTATGATTGATGAAGCCTCAGATGAAACCACCCACTCATTTTCAGGTGGAAGAGAGTTCACAGTTCCACCATATATCTCTCTCCAATTGCTCGTCTTATAGTTACCATTAATATAGTCGTAGAAACTCTCCCCCTTATACCTATCAACTAAAATCAACTTATTGAAATTAAATACAGTTAGATTAAAAACATAAATAAAATTAATTCATACTGAATCGCAGCTAATGCATGAGAGCAAGGCATAAAGTCTAGTTGGAATTCACGGCATTCACACGTCCACACTAAAAGGTCGACCTTCCAAGTTTGCTCACCATCAGAGATCTTAAATTCATTGCCAGAGATTGGGCCGACTGTGTATGTCTTAGCAACCTCTACCAGTGGAGCAATTTTTTGGACAGCCTCAGTCAACTCATCATCTCGCCCTTGTGCCTTAACTCGTCTCTGATCGAACCATTGTTCGATAATTCCATGATAAGTGTCAATTATCGAGCACACAGGCAATCGTCGAGCTTCCAACAACCTTGCATTGAAAACCTCAGCTGCATTTGAAGTCAAGAAACTGTATCGACGAACTGGACACTTGCACCTTGACCACCGTTCAGGTCCTAATGACACCAGCTTCTCGTACGCAGCAGGTTTTGATTGTAATATTTTATCCATAGCTTCTGTGAAGCTCGATAAACGATAAGCATAAGCAGCCCGATAGTACAACTTCACAACAGTCGGACCATAGCCCATTAATTTATTTTGGAGATGGTAAAAATAGAGCCCGTGTGGTGTATCCGGGTATACTTCCCTCATTGCATTTGCAATGCTAATGTGTTGGTCAGATACGATCAATAACTGATCACTGCATCCAAAAGTCAACCTCAATCGAGTCATAAACCACTTCCATGTCTCGTCATTCTCGATTGGGCCAACACCAATAGCAAGTGGAAAGATATTTTTGTTGCCATCTTTGGTAACAGCGACCAATAAGATGCCTTTGCTTCTTCCCTTTAAGTGCGTGGCATCAACAACAATAACCTGCCTTAATAAATTGCTCATGAAAGCACTTCTAGATACACCCAGGGCGACAAAAAATTTTTTGATTGTTCCATCAGGTGCGAGATCCAGATCAGTAATCATGTCCGGATTGTATTGACGAAGCACCTCAAGGTATTTAGGCAGTAGCTTAAATAAATCAGCTGTACTTCCATACAACAACGAAATTGCTGCGTTTCGTGATCGTAGTGCAACCCCATAACTAGCCCGAATGCAAAAAAATAGTTGCAGTTCGGCCATAATTCCTTTTGGTTTAATTATTTGCCCTTGCTGACGCATCTTTCGGGCAAAATAGGCTGCAACTACTTTCGAACGAATATTTCTGGCTCCAATGAAAGCAAGATTCAACATGCAATTATGATTTGGTTGAAACTTACGGACAATCCAGCAACCATCTATGCATCTTGCACCTACACGAAATGTACAACTCTCTTGTCGTTTGCAAATATAATCTACACGGATGCTATCCGAGCGCTTTACTTTAAACTCTTGACGGTGCTTGTGCCATAACCCAACAGCAATAAATAGATCATCTTTTGTCCAGAACATGGCACCCTTAGTCAATTCCTGATCCAGTATGGCTGATACATCTCTCACCACCTCAGCTGAATCAGTTGTATCCAATGACATAACTGGGACTAACCAATTATTTAAATTACCTTGAATTTGAGAGCTTTTTGGTAGAGGATTGTTCGGCATAAGATTTGAAATGAAAGCACTCATGCTGCCGGCTGATCTAATCCATGCAGAAAACTCTGCAACTGTACAATTCATCCTGAAGTCTTCGTCACCGGACTCAGATGAGTCCTCATCAAGGTTGGCCTCCTCGGAGTCATCATGCTCCACCACACCGACTTCCTCATCGTCGGCCTCTGGGCTGTTGTCGGGCACTTCATTGTCTTCTGGAGGAGCTTCATAGTTCAAATCTGGGACATGTGAACCACCACTTCCGCCTTGAGAACCCATATCAAAATACATGGAAGACCCAAATCGAGCAAGGTCTTCCGGAGTTGGACTGTAATGGGTATACCTCGGTGGACTGATTGACGCCATGAACGGTCTGTACGGAGATGCCTCCCGATATGAACTCCCAACACCAATATTCATTGTATTACTCATAATAACATAAATATTGGGTTCCATATTAGGACTGCAGAGTCGGAGCAGCTCGACATTCGTCGTTAACAATGATCTAACAAATATGTTGCTTCGAGTTTGAGTAATATAATAAAGATTATACTCACCGTGAATATATTCTGCATCAAAAATCGACTGAATGTTGGATTGTAATGCAAGTATAGAAAGATTGGTCATTGGTAAGTAAACCAATCTTTCTTGTCCACCGACATAGTTGCAAGATGCGTCGAATTGTCCATTATAGTGAACAAACACAGAACACCAATTCTCCATTTTCGTAAAATAACGAAATTTAGAGTTTAAGAAGTTTGAAGGAAGACTGAATAAATCAAAGATTGAGAAAGAACTGAAGGAAATTTTGGTTATTCAGTGATTTCAATTGAGCATGTAAGGCTGTAAATAAATTATTTCTACAATAATTGTTTTGATTGATCAATGCAGTGTACTGAATTCAGTCATCTGTATTTCAATGCAGAGTAGTAATTTCAGTCATGTGAATTGCATTCTACGAGTAACATGCTATCACTCATTTAGTCAAAAAAGTGAATTTATTTGGCATGCATGATTGAGATTCTTACCCGTGATGTCTTTTATGACATTATGTACCGGGTAGGGAACTGGATCAAGATCACACATTCATGACCCGTTCCAGACCCCTTCCTGACCCGACCCAATATAAACCTTAATTGTAAGTGGTAGGGAACTGGGTCAGGATCACACGATTCTGACCCAATCCAGACCTTACCCAATTCTTGAACAATTATTTAAGTGTGGTAGGAAAATGGGTCAGGATCACCCCTTCATGACCCGATATTGAACCCTTCCTGACCCGATCCAGAACCTCCCCAATTACTAAAATAATTATTTATGTGTGGTAGGGAACTGGGTCAGAATTGTTCGATCCTGACCCGACCCAATCCGAATCCTGACCCAATTTTTTAAAAAATTAATTTGTTTGACTTATTTTAGTTTTAATACCAACCCACATTCAAAAAAAAAATTGAATTAATTTTTAAAATAGCCCTTCTTTTTAACATCATCACACCAATGATTGCATGATTTCATGTGCAAAAATCAGAAAAATATATATATTGTACTTTTGGGGTATTTAAAGTATGTTTTTATAAAAAGGGGTATTTTTATGATATAGATAATGAAAATGATTATTTTTAAATATTTCCACTTGTCATAAACTCCTGTTGTTATACAGTGTCTTCTTATATTTTCTTTACTTTCCGGTATATATATTTCTCCATTTCATGGTAATATCAATCTTCAACTATTTTATATTCTATTTATTTTGTCAATAGACGTCATCTTTCATATTTATAATTAGAGTTGTTAATTCGTGCATGTCACATCATTATTGTGGAAGGTTATTGTATCCGTATTGTGTTCGTATTTAAGCTTAATGATATATCATATTCGTGCTATTATTATCTTGCATGTTTACATCTTGTCTAAAACTTTTTGATCCTAAGTATAGAGCTAACAATTCATTATTTTTTTAACAAGTTATATCATGTTCATATTTAGAACTTAGCGAATTGTATCGTGTCCGTGCCCATTTTTATCGTGCAGGTTCTATTCTCCAAGGCGTAGACATTAGAGTGATGCGAAATGAAAATTATAAACTAAAGACGAAAGCAAAGCCCTAAAACATGCAAATATCAAGATCATTCACTAAAAACTAAAACTCAAATATCCATAATCTGCTTGGAAATTGTTTAGCGCGGAGTTTTGTAACCAGTTGATGAGTAAGAAAACAGATGGATGCATTCTCAGAGATGTCAATCAAATCGTCTCATAGTAAAAAAAAAAAATGAAAATTCCCGACATGCTACATTGGCAATACTCCTCACAGCACAAATCGGAAGGTCCTGCAACAAATCTTTCTAGTGATTTTGAAAGAGAAAATTATATAATGTGCCCAGAAACTGCAAAAACACGTTAACAAGACAGGAATAGCTCATCAACTGCAAATCGATGCAGCATCACCAAAGCTTATTCTTGACCCAGAAGAGGAGGAAAACAACTCCTAGTACAATAGCAACAGGTGCCCACTTCCGAATCAAAGCCTACAGTGAACGATGCAAGAATCCATTAATAGGGTCTGACAGTTCATAACAACGGAACAGATCATCTATCTATAAATACACAAAAAACAATCGATGCTTTTTTCATTAGATGCCTCTATCCTGCTGTTTGTGTTGGCTCTATGGATCAATCTCTCTATCATATTTGATTGTATCACATGCTTCTTTTCTATATTTCAAACACATGGTTCTCTCACACAAAGAATGAAGACTCACCCATAACAGGAATTCAACAAGTAAACCTCAGCAATTATGACAACAACAAAAAAAAAAAAAAAAAAAAGAAGAAGAAACTAATATTGACTTAAATTTGGTGTTGACCATGTCTTGCATCGAGCAGACTTGCAAAGAGATTTTCTACATTTCTTTCATCTGACCTCTGAAAGTTACTCTTATCTAGCAACTAACTAGAAAACCCTTATGTAACGCTTAAAAGATCATATCAGATAAAGCTTGAATAAGAAACTTCTGCCATCAGAAGAATAATTAAACATACCTGGCGGTTCAAATCTTTTGCCTTTTCTGCATAAATGCGGGATTCTGATGTTAAGCGACTGGACATTTGGCTGACCTCTGGAAAAGATACATAAATTAGAGATGCAGGAGACAAGGATTATAGTACATAAACCGTGAACAAAAGAATCCTCTGCAAAATTAGAACTAGAAACAAGCAAACTCTCTGTGATATAGTAGTGCTAGGATAATGCCCCTCATATAAACAGAGGGCAATGAGCAAGTTAATAATCTCAGTTTAAGAAGTTCGACAAAGGAATGACTTACGGTCCAGCTTTTCACCAACACCAAGAACTTCTTGTACATTACGGGTCATTATCTGGTGAACTTCATAGAGTTCATCATTCAACTTTGAAATATTCCGCTGAGTTCTTGTGTCCTGGTACAATTTTTTTGTCTTCTGTATGAATGTGTCTAACAAATGCGACATGGTGATCAGAAACAAAATGAGGCTCCTATTCTGAAAAAAAATGAGAAGCATAACATTTTCAACATATGAGGAAAAGGTAGGGCAATAACTCACCAAATTTGATAAAAGCATAAGGTCTTGCAGCTGTTTCAATCTGATTCCCATATGTACGCTCAAATTCACTCTTGAGGTCTTCTAGATATTGAAATGAAAGCTTCTTAGGATAAGTCCGGTCACACATTGTCAAATAGCACACACGCCCTTCAATAATATAGCTAAGTGCACGTTAAGGATTAACTTTACAGTGAAGAGTTGGAAAGGAATAATACTAATAATGAGTTTAAACCCATGTTAAGATAAATCTCAACTTTAATATCCTATAAAAATGTTACAAAGCTGTTGACAGCTACTACTATCACATAACTGCAAGAGTTTTTTTTTTTTTTTGGGGGGGGGGGGGGGGTGTTTTAAGATGACATATTTGCAGAAAGTTAAAAAAACCAAAGTGGGTCATTACATGTGAATATCTACTAATATTGAAAATGTCAATACTACAGTGATTCATTCAGTTTTGCTGAATCATACCCTAATGATAAGTAAAATTACAGCAAATAGAACTCCCAGTAACACCTGTAAAAAATCATGACAAATCGGACAACATGCAGGTAGGAAACAATACCCTTCCCAGTAGTTCCTCAAAGGAATCATGACATATCATACAACATGCAGGTAGGAAATGATAGCCCCATGCAAAGAGCACAGTGCAGACTATAATGACATGCTCATAACTTCACAGGGATATTATTTTACATTTCAATAAGTAAATGCATTTGAACTAGCCACAAGTGCTAACCAATATATGTGAAAAAGCAAACAGACAATTCTAATTAAAAAAACAGAAGTAAAGGATACTGAAATATATATGGCCCTGTTTCAATAGACATTCTTGATGCCTCATTCTGACCCCTTGACAGGTTTTTAAACAAGGCCTTTACTTGCTGTTTATAGAAGTCAGAATCTGGCACATCACGCCCATCATCCAGTCCCTCTGCTAATGGAAGGCCATCAGTAACACGAGCAATCATAGTCAACTTCACCATTGTTATTTCTTGAGCTCACACCTGTGAGATTATCAAAATACTTAGTAATTGGAAGAATCCAGAAATTTAACATTTCTGTACTCCATAATCTATATAAGAAGACAGCTAATGCCAAGAAGTTAATGCTAATTTCCCTATAGAGGATGTACCGTTCATAGAAACAGAAAAAATTAGAAATGAATGAAGACCCCAACTGCGATTCTTGGAAGTGAGTATTTAACAATATTTCACAAAAAGAAAAGTAAACTTGAAGTGTACCAAAATCATAACAAGATAATGGATGTGACAACAATACAATCTACTCCATCTTTTTTTTTTTCTTGGTTCCCATCCACGGACCAGAATAGCGGAGTTCAAGAAATGCATTTCAAGATATATGTTATATCAGATATAAGAAACTGATAGCAAATTATCCAATAATACATTTAGATCGCAAGGGAAACACAAGGAAAGTGCTGTTACAAATACATAAATCGGCAGCAATACTTCATCAAATAATGAACTTCATTATTCCAGGCCCTCAAAGGGAAGCTAGAAAATCCTGCTTTCACCGATTTCATTCATTTTACTCGATCTTATCTCAAACGGAGTTGAATATAAATACCTCAAAACAGAAAACAAAAAGGACAAGTAACACCAATCACAGAGAGGCCTAATCAACTGTGCCACCATTTCAATTTTCACCAACAATTCTACTACCAAAGACACACAAGCTCCCGCTCAAACCAAACTAGAATCGAGCCCAACCATCTACGAGCGCATTCAGCCCATTCTCGATCAAAACCCCTCAAATGAACAATACCAAATAAAATGGGATTCTGAAACATAAACAGCGAATACGAAATTAACATAATCAGACCTCTGACATGCGTCTGTGAGCTCCAAAAATCTCGTGAACCCCCGATCTTCAACTAGATCCGACAATTATAAAATTGTGCCCCTAAAATAGATCCTGCGCTCTAAATTCAACGATCTGCAGAAGAATCTCGATACCAAGCAGAATTTATGATGAGAAAATGAGAATCAGAAGAGGTTGTCCAAATTTGGACTGAAATGCTTCCGATATTTCACGGCGACGTGAAATGCAAAATTGAATTGTTTTACAAATTTTTTGCTAATTGCTTTTCCTCCCATTTTCCTTTTCAGGAAATTGCAAGTAAGCCCTTCTAAAATGCTCTCTCTAATGCCTATTGTGGGCAGTGTTAATATTGTAGTGAACTAGTGATTCGGTGTTGCAGTTGGGAGTGATCGTTGGAAGAAACACCGACAATGAGCCACTTCCGTAAGAATTTTATTAATTGAGCGGAGATTGACATCAATCAACTGGGTTAATACTGGAACGAAATGGATTCTGAGGCTATACAAGAATGAAATTATATAAATGAAGAGTGCTTAAAGAATTTGATAGATTTACTCATACCAACATGGTGCATCATTTTTTCAGACACTCATCTTAGAAAAAATTCCAAAGTTAAGCCCTCTAGGAAAGTTTCTCAAGATGCATGTGAGTGAGGACAAAGCACGCTGAGAAATACTTATATTAGTATGTGGGGTCAGCCCTCAGTCTAGAAATTGGTCGAGGCAATTGGTGGGTGATGTGAGTGAGCTCAATTAAACCCTAGGGTCAAGAGCCCTAGGGTCAAGGCATTACAAATGTAATCAAGGTTGATTTGACAATACATTAGAGATAATGATAATAATTAAAATTGACTTCAATATATTATTTCATATATATATATATATATATATAGAGGAGGGATCATGTAAAAAAAAATTCCCTCCTGAGAAAAAAGAATGAATCATATCCATCAGATCTAAAAAAATCAATGGTTGATATTGAATCAAGCAACAATTAAAACGCAATGAAGCTACAAAATAATCAAGCAACAACTAAAACACAATCAAGCAACATTGCAATCAAGCAACGGCCTGAATACAATCAAGCAATGTCGTGAATGAAATCAAGCATCTTTCTCATTTTCTCATGTTAAGAGTTTTCTCACTGGATCCGCTCCATATATATATATATATATATATATACACACATATATATATATATATAAGGATGCGATCCAGTGAGAACACCTCTTACAATGAGAAATAAGAACTAATCATTACCATTGATTTTGATGAATGTACGCTCAGGATTTTACTAAATTTTACGGTCATTTTATCTCAAAAAACCTGCATTATAAGGTATTTTCGTCATTTTGTACTTATTTGAGATTCTGTTTGCATATTCAACCTCGACATGCATTATATATCTAAGAAACATGTATTATATGCATAATAAACATGCATTAATTATATACCTAAGAAACATGCATTATATACCTAACATTCATTATATACCTAACAAACATCTTCCTGCATTATAATATGGTATTACTTATTTTAGAACAATATTATTATCATTATATGATATTACTTCCTTCATTATATATATGGTATTACTTTTTTTTAGAGAAAAATTATACTACTTTCATTATAATGCATATGTTATTACTATTTTATACATAACAAGTGCAAATATAATGATGAATGATGATTTCGCTGAAATAAACATGTTGTATTTTGTCTTTCATATTCTGCATTATATACTATAACTTAATGCATTATATTGTGCAACTCATTCATTATATAAGAATTTGTGTACTGTTACGAGAATTATGCATATTATACATGATATTCCTTTTATTTTAGAGAAAAATTATGTTACTTTCATTATAATGCATATGCTATTACTATATAATACAGAACAAGTGCAAATATAATGATGAATGATGTTTTCGCTTAAAAAAATATGTTGCATTTTATCTATCATATTCTATAACTTCATGCATTATATTGTGCAATTGCATTCATTATATAACGTCATACATTATATTGACCTCGACATGCATTATATACCTAGCAAACATTCATTATATACCTAACAAACATGCATTATATAATATTATAATAATATACATTTATATAATATAACAAAAAAAATTATAATTAAAAACAAGTAATGTATGATCAACTTTTATAACAACTATAATATTTTTTACAGTATGCAAATATAATGTATTTTAATTTATTTGTTGATCTCGCATGAAAAAATATGAGGAAAAATCTAAAATAACACATTTTCTTATAGGAGATGCAAAAAATATCAACTCTTATGAAAAAAATGCAGAAAATACCAAAATTGTCCACTTACCCTTACTTTTCATAGTCAAACCTAAATTCCATATATAACATGTCATTTCTATGTTTTTTTTTTTCAAAAATTCACAAATTCCCACATTATTGGTGTGAAAAATTAAATAAATAAATTAAGTTTTAAATTCACAATCCAAACTTTAATTGTAAGTCTAAAAATAATTAATTTCAAATTCAAATTAAAGCAAATTCATATTTATTGTTTTATTTATTGTACTTGTTATTTCATTTAATCAAGATTCTAAAAGCTCTGAAATTCTCGTAAAAGAAATTCAACATATTTCATTTTAAATTATTTAAAATTTGAGTCATTTTAATTAAAAAATATTAGCATAAATAGGAATTACTAATTCATTTCAGAAAATATTTAAATTATTAAAGGGTGACATGTATTCATATTTCATGATACATATGAATTCAACTAATTAAATATGCATAAATTTAATTTTTATAATTAAAAGGGGATAAAAATTAAATTAATTAAAGGTTGGTGTGAAATTACATTTAATCAATTAATTGTAAATTATTTAATTTGCATATTGACGTGAATTTAAGATTATTTCTACCATTAAAACATATTATTAATTTAATTTTGTTAAAAAAAGAAATGAATCAATCTGTTTTAATCCTAACAAAATCAAGGAATTTGATATATTTGATTAGACACTTTCTAATAATTAAGTGATCTTTTAGGGTAAATTAGACTTTTTATTTAACTTTTGTTATTTTGTGCATTTATTTATAAGAGTTATCATTTTTTGAATGTACTTTTAATTTTTTGCTATTTAAAATGATTTCCTCAAAAAATATATTGCATTTTATCTATCATATTCTGCCTTATATAATATAACTTCATACATTATATTGTGCAACTCCATTCATTATATAAGAAATCGTGTACTATAACGAGAATTATGCATATAATCACTAATTTTCATTTTTTACGATGATTTTTAAATCGAAACATATGCAATAGGGATTTCGTTTGAAAGATAATTAAATTATCTTTAATTTGATATATGATACATGAAAAAATAATATAAATCAAAGGAGTTATGATCATTTAAAGATTTAGGATGATTTTAGAGGAGAGATTTTTTTTTTTACAAAATTACCCTTCAATGCATGTTTTACTACACTATAATGCAGACGAAATTTATTTAGTCTTGAGCGTAAAATCATCAAATTGATGGCCGAGATTGATTATTATATTCACATGGTAAGGGGAGTTCTCATATATATATATAGAGGAAAGTGATCATTTGAGAACTCCCCTTACCATGTGAATATAATAACCAATATCGGCCATCAATTTGATGATCCTACGCTCAAGACTAAATAAATTTCGTCTGCATCATAGTTAGGGATGGGGAAAAATACCGAAATATCGAAATACCGAACATATCATATCAAAAAAATACTGAAATTATCGAATTTTTGGTATACCGTCATTTTTGGTAAGGTATCGTACCGTACCGAAAATTTTTGGTACAGTAACGGTATGACAATCCTGATATTGAAGGTATACCGGTACATACTGTATCGAAAATATAATAATATTTTTATTTTTATTATTATTTTAAAATAATAAATTAAAAATAAAGTCATATAAATTAAGAATGAAATCATATCTTCTCTTTTCACCTAACAATATTATTAATATAAATATATTTCTTAATTAAATATCAACAAGAAAAAATCATAAAAATCAAAATATATCAAAAAGATTTTGTATGTTAATGGTATATTGAAATAATGATAAGATAAATGGTATATAAATTATATCATGCCAAAATCATATTGAAATCATTTCAAGAATTCGATTTGCCGAAGTAATAATATATAAATGATCTCATACTGAAATCATACTGACTCATACCAAAATTTCGGTATACTGAACTAAGGTATACCGAAAATTTCGGTACGGTAACAGTATGAGTTTTTCTCATACCGTAAATTTCGGTAAGGTATAAGGTATGGAGAAAAATGTCCGGTATACCGTACCGAACCATCCCTAATTATAGTGTAGTAAAACATGCATTGAAGGGTAGTGATTCTAAATTTTATCCTAATTTTTTCTATTAGAAAATCATACCCCAATGTTTGATGTATTATAGAAATCTTCCCTAACCTTGTGATCTAATGAATTTTCACCCTCATATTTACTTTATTAGTTAAAAATAAGTAATTGAGGTTTTATATATTTTAACTAATATAAGTAAACATCTACTTCCTCCATCCCACGCAGGGGCGGATCTAGAAATTTATAATTGGGGATACAATATATAAATAAAATGAATTGGGGGTACATTTTGTAAAATATATATAAATAATATGTAATAATGTATAAAAAAAATAGTAAATTTATACATATATTTAATAAGTGAAAAAAAAAATGAGGGTACAAGTGTACCCCAATCTTACATGTATATCCGCCTCTGATCCCACGAAAACGTCATCCACTGCAGCAGGAGCGCCAAAAATCCCGCTTCACCAATCCATGCACATGTACAAAATTTTTTAAAATTTGTGTCCAAAATATTCCTAATACTCTCTCCGTCCCAAGTAAATTGTCCACATTTCCTTTTTCGTCTGTCCCACAATATTAGTCCACATTCCTAAAATAGCAAACTCTCCACACTCATCAATAAAATATTCTTCCCACTAACACCCACTACCACTCACATGCATTGGTCATCGTGCCCGGTCAAATGTGGACAATTTGACCAGGACGGAGGGAGTAATTTATTAGGAAGGCACAACCTGCAAATCTCATACTCGCCTATTCCTATCCCTGCAAATCTCCGACACTCAAACTGCCCCAAACCTCACTTATATCAAGAATTCAAATCTACTTAATATACTAAATCTGAATAGTCTGGCTACTGTACATTTTAACGGCAAACCGGCAACTTTACCGCCTACTAAACATGCATACTAAATCCATGCAAATAGAAAAATGACACATCACAATACCATCTTTCCTTTATCAAGTGTGCAGTAAAATTTTAAATATGAAATTTATTAGTATATCATATTCTATCATTTTAAAATGGGTTACAGCTGCCAATTTGTTGTCTTCAAAATTTTGAAAAAATGCCTCATTCTTTAAGTTTTGAAATTTTAAAATTAGATTAATTCTGAATTTTTTTATATTCGTTGACATTTATAATTTATCTTTATCTTTTATAAAATGTTCAAAAGATAATTCGTAATAAAAATGTTAGAATGCATGTCGAACATATTTCATTTTTCTTAACAAAAATACATGTATTACTAAAATTATATAGGTGCAACAATGGAACCAAACATACAAGAACACAAATTCAAGAAAAAAAAATTATAGTTAAGGATCTACTTACAATAGTAAAAAAGAATAGTCCTTATACTGTTGCACATAAAAAATCCCGCTTAACCAAAAAAAAAAAAAAGGAATGCCGCCCAATTTTTTGAAATTCAAAATTTGAAAGTTTAAAGTCATTTTTACCAACCAACTGCACTTCTATAAATAGCCATAAAAGTAGAAGACATCCATAAATTATGATGATACTTCAGAAATCGTAATGTTCTAATTTTATTTAAACTTTTCATATTTAAAAATATATTTACTATTTAATTGACATATTTCTTTTTGCTTGCAGGATCAATTCATAGT
This sequence comes from Plectranthus barbatus, assembly GCA_026898455.1. NCBI lineage: Eukaryota > Viridiplantae > Streptophyta > Magnoliopsida > Lamiales > Lamiaceae > Plectranthus > Plectranthus barbatus. The sequence continues at coordinate 536,973 of JAPKLW010000223.1, forward strand.
CAACTGCTACATTTAAGCAATTGGTATCAGAGAAAAAAACAATTTTTATTCACGCAGGACTGGGCAAATGATAATCGCAACAGACAAATGGTATATTTATCTCAATTTATAAGTTACAATTCAAGATACTAATCTATTTTAGGTTTCTAAGTATCTGGAAGCTATGTATGATTAAATCTGATGAGTTAATGCTTCAAATATTTTTGGTTTCAAGATTTCATGGAGTAGGTTTGCAAGGAAAGGCCAGACCAGGCTGGATGAAGTTGGTTCGGCAACAGTTTGGAAGTGAGTAGCAACCATGCTTGAGGTACAACTCAAAGTAAAGAAGTAGTCCCAGCCGTAGTCCACGTAGTTGCGAGTAGTCTTGTGGCTGGTTTGTGGCAACGACACACTTAAGTTGTAGGTGTCGTCAACGAGGATGTGAGAATCACCTCCAATAGATGATATTAAAATTTTCAGAAAAGTAGAGAATTTAAAGGTTAGACAAGAATGAGAAAAATGAACAAAATTATTTTTGATGCTGTCACCATACTCTAAATCAAAAGCTTGAATCATTAATTTTAGAATACAGTGGAAATTATTTGTGTGGAAGGAAAAGTGAAAGAGTAAGGATAATGTAATTTAAGTTTAATATTGATTTTTGTGTTTGATAGTCAAGTTGACAAATTAAAGTTAAAATGAGAAATGATGGATGATTGGATGTTTTAAAAAACAGAGAAGAGTTATAAGTATTGATAGTAGTATAAAAAATTGACAGTGGGATACTAGGAAGAGAGTATTTTTCAAGTTAACTTCAAATTTAATCACCATTAACATTGTTATTAGTTTGAAGTTGCAAGTAGCACATTTAAAAAAAATCATTATTTGTAAATATGTGATGCCAAACTCTATTATTGATGTAAATATTTTACTGAATATGTAATTTGTGAAGTTCCAATGGCTCTTTCAACTCACAGTAGTGCAAAATAATTATATAACTTTTGCTATTATTTTTTCTCTAAGTTTGTCATGATTGCCAACACAATGTGCATATTGATAAATGTATCTTTCTAATATTTAGTTGAAAAATATGACATTATTTTATTTAACTAATGCTTTTGAGATTCAGTCATTTTGATAATTAGTTTTTATTTCAAATACAACTCATCTCATGTAATTATAACTAAACTTATCTTAATTTAAAACAAACACAAACATAAACCTTTGAAAATCAAGGAAGTACAAACATAAACTTTGTGTATTAGTATTTATAATTATATCCGTGCAATGCACGTGTGAAAATCTAGTTTCAAAATTAAAAAAACAACACTCCTACAAAATATTCTAGCATATTATCAATTCATATCCAAATCCCCGTTTACCAACATTCTCCATTCCTCTACAATAAATGTTACCAAACGAAAAAAACTAAAATCAGATTCATCTTCACGTTTCAGCAAACAATTGACGTAAAAATAGGTGGATGAAAACTATTTACACAATCGAGAATGTGGATGGTTAGTGAAGATGAAAACCACCATGTAGTGGAGTGGTTTGGACTCCGTGGATGGACATCAACAGATCGCCTCGCAACAGCAAGCATGGTGAGCCCTCCTCAGTTTATTATCGTCCCAGGTAAATGTCATCTCACTTTTTGTCTAAAGGTTTTTCCCGTGATCAACGACAAGCGTAATGAACCCTCCAGTCTCTCTCTAAAAAGTCCGACTAATTTGGATGATGGAGAAGGTCATGTGAAATTGGGGTTCAAGCTAAAGCGGCGTGCGATCGATACTACATTTCGCAAGTCATACGTGATAGGATATTTGGTTGAGGGCAGAATTTGAATGTTGAACTTGAGATTTGAGAGAGTATTTTATCTTGCAATAGGGAACATGGGCTAGACGAGATTGTATAGGGATTAGAGTTGAGCTCCAAAAGACTATCACAGTTGAAATTTTGTGGTCGGTTACTCGACTTTTTCTTTCTTTCACAGTTTCGGTTTGCCATGCTTTCCGAACTTGTATTCAATTTTTTAGTGTTTTATGTTTTCAAAATATTTTCCCAATTAATTGGGGAAATTTCCTAAAAAAAATTAATCAAATGGTTTAAGCTCACCTGCAATTTATAAATTGAATAATATGATTTATTTCTTCAAGTTTGTTAGTTTTTAATATTTTTTGACATGTAAGATTTACTTCATTTGTTTTTAAAATAAAGTTTCACACGTGTATTTAGTTTTGATGTAGAAATTTCAATAAAGAGAGCAACGATGACAAAAAAAAAAATTGAAGAAGGCGCCACGTAGAAAAGAAGGTAAGTTAATTACGAGTGACGGACTCACAGAACACACAAAATGTAGGTAGAAAGATATTTGAATGAAAGGAAGTGAAAGCATTTAATAATATTGTATAAAAATAAATAACAAATATTTTTATTTATTGCTTTACACATAATATTACATATTATTTTTTAATGTACTAAGTCTTATAAAATTAAGCATCATCAAGACTAGCTACATATTATTTAGTTTTTATATGATAATAAAAATTATTGGTTTCTTGCTTGTTAGGAATATTGTTAGATATTATAAAAATTCCTTTGATTGTAATTGATTCATAGTCTTCGGATGATATATTTTGGTGCATCAAAGCTCTAGCAACTCAGTATCGAGTCAATTGTAAAAATCTTGTATATGAATTCATACTCGAGTTGTAATAGAATTAGAAAGAAGAAGAATCAAGATTGCTGAAGGAGTCAGGAGACTTGATGAATTGATGAAGATTGCGAAAAGAAGAAAGGTAGCAATGCGGAGGAACATTACAAGAATGCTGAAGGAATAACTCCAGCAGAATCCAAAGGTCTTAGCTCAAACTACTGAGATATCACTCGCGTGCTAGAAGCCAGCAAACAACAATCAACAATCAAGAAAAGATACAAAGTCGAAGATTAGACGGATCACAAATCACAAGGAAATCCGACGAATCAGAAGATAGAATAATCATGATGCACAAAGGAGGTTTCAGACCTACGAAGGATCCGTTCAGATAGAGATGGCTACAAATAGACGCAATGCCAATCAGAGACGAGGAGACTTGAAGAGTCTCTGTCCACTGCAGAAAAAGGAATAACGCAGATATGCTAGCAATGCCTTTGAGTCTAACGGATAGAATTCAAACAACTGTTTGAATCCTCACCTATAAATATGTGTCATCTTTAATTGATTCATAGGTTCGCGAAGCTCTACACTCAGAGATAGCAAAAAGAGATCAAATACATTCTCTACATTACACGAACACATCCGAGCTAAGTTCTTGACTGAAGCTTTTCATAAGCTTTCATCTCTAAAGCTCGAGACCTGCAAAGTTAAGCTTCCAAGGTTATTTTTGGGTTCTTTCTACTCTGGAAAGAATCTAGCAGTCACGATTTCCATGCAAACGTGATTCTTACAGGCAACGCCAACACAATGGCAGGTTCAGGGAAGAACTATAAAACTCCCAGCAGTCGATGTCCAAGGAGAAGAGAGGTTTGTCCTCACTCTACGGAGCGACACCGGTTGAAGATTGGAAATCGTGGTGCTTGAAGGTGCGCGCTGACCAAACAGAGGAGCTGCTCAACGTTAGATCAGGTCTGACCTTGTACTCATTCTTCTAGTGAATTTTCAGTCGGAGGACTAAAGAGTGGACGTAGAATAGTTGTTCTAACCACTATAAAAATCCTTGTGTCCTTTACTGCTTTATATTGTTATATTTTGCGCATACATATTTGAAACTCAACACATCAAGTATTGTAGTATAAACTGCAATATTGGATTAACGAATATTCGAGCTAAAACATATTTGATAAACACTTGCTAAGTCGAGACCTTAGCAAGATAAGTGCAAAATTAATTTAATACTTCCGCTGCATACAAAACACTCTGATTGGGGATCAACATTGCTTGGTTAATACTCCATCTGTCCCAATTTATTAGTCCCACTTACCTTTTTGGTCTGTCCCATTTATTAGACCACTTTCCTAAAATGGTAAACTTTTTCACACTCATCAATAAAATATTAATTCCACTACACTCACAAATATTGGTTATCGTGCCATTTTAATTGGGGACTAATAATATGGGATGGAGGGAGTATAATTCATTATGGAGTTGATGACACATTAGACATAATATCTCTATGTTATGGATACTAAAAAATATTCTTTATAGCTCTCAAAATTAAAAATAATAAAAAATAATGTTAAGGACCATTTTATCCTTATACTTCCATCCTGGCTCATTTGTCCCTAAGGAATTGATACAATAACCAATATGAGTAGAGATAAAAAGAAATTAGTATTTTATTAATGAATGTTTATTAACTTTTCATTTTAGGTAAGAGAACAATTAAATGGGACAAATGAAAAAGGAAAGAGGGACAATTAAAGTGGGACGAAATAATATTTAACTATTTAAAACTTTATAAAATCTAAATACAACTTAACATTCAAAAGACTTTTTTCTTCATAAAATTCATTTTTTAAATAAAAAATAACTATTAGAAAAAGAATTAAATAACGTTCAACAACTGTAGTCTTTAAATAAATTTATGTCACTATATTTTTTATCAAAGTTATTAAACCAAACACTCTAGTAACACAAATTGCTTCACGTGATGCTAAAATTTCTCATATAATTGGCAAGAGAAAAAAATCAACATACATTTGTGACCAACCCCTGACTTGCAGATAAGTTCAAATCAAGAGATTTATTCATTGTATATAACAAAATTATTAGTTGAATTCAAGAAGAGGATTTCAAATATGAAATCAAAATTTTTTCAGATAAGTAAAAAAAAAAAAATTCTTCAAAAAAAGAAAAAATAAATTCATTATGTTTTTTAGAACATAAAAAAGAAACCATTTTTTCAGGAAATATAAAGAAATTGTTTACTGTTTTCAAAGAAGAAGACAGGATCAATATTTTTTTATAAGTGAAAATAAAATTTATATTTCTCAATTTTTTTACCGGGTTCCAACGAAGAGGAAGAAATGAGGCTGCAGGGATTTATTTTACTTTGAGTGATTTAATTGAATTGTAAGGGTCAGACTGTAAGAGTGTAAAATTCAAGTAGTTTTTTTATTTTATTTGATTGAAGGAGCTGTTAAAAGAAAAAAAATTGTGGCTGTATTTTGAATTACTCATATATTACTTGTATTTCTTTTACTAATAAAGTCCCAAAAATATTAAAGTGCCCTTATTTTTGGATCTTTTCAACAAGAATAAATTTTTTCTTGCAATCGAAGCTAAGATTTGAATTTAAAATTATAAATATTCAGTCCTAATTTTTTATTAGATTTTTAATAATTGTAACATCAAAACTTGGAAACTATGAAATTATCATACACAATATTTTTTAGTCCAAAAAAGTACTCCCTCCGTCCGGCTAGAATAGGCCCACTTACCGAATTTGGCGTCCCAACTAAATTGGCCCCTTTCCAAAAATGGCAATTTGTTCACACTCAACAATAAAATATTCATTCCACTAACTCATTCTACACTCACAACTCTTAATTTCCGTGCCGAAAAGAAATAGGCCTATTTAAATGGGACGGAGGGAGTAATAAATAAGAACTATTCATAGAAAACAAACGTGTACAGTAAACTATGATTTTTATAAAAAATAATAACAAATCAATAAAACTTTATGAAAAAAGTTTTCTATTGATATTTATTTGAAAAATATGTATATAACAATAATAATCTTAAGTGAAGAAGGAAGATATGATTTTATTTTAAGTATATTATTTTAAAATACAAGTAAATAAAAAATAAAAATATATTTTTGGTTCGGTATGTCTCAGTATATCATAAATATTGCGATGGTCATTCTATTATTGTACCGAAAATTCTCGGTTCGGTATAATACTGTACCAAAAATAAGATAGTTTCGAAGCTGGATGTCCGACACCGTAGAAATTGCATCTAACACCTGCCCTTTGTTTTTTTTTCTTGACCGGGCAGACTGCACCGGAAGCTCACCCCCCGAGGAGGATGAGACCTCAACAACTCAGCGGCCAGAACCCAAACCGGCTCCCCCACTCTATTCAAGCTCCGACGATCCACGACCCAAGGAGAGGGACCTTACCTCTTCTTGCGCCGATGATTCTAACGACATGGATTCAGAAAAAAAGGGGAGGAGAATTACTTCCCCTATTTTGAGAGTCGGAAGAGGAAGACATGACGGAAACTCTATGAAAGAAACCCTAAAAACCCCCCAATAAGATCAAATGGATGACTACATCACCCTCCGAGAGAGAATAATTAAAATAGATAAAACGGAGACGAGCACGACAAACCTTCCAGTGAGATGAAACTGACTCAACAAAAGTTTGCAACTGTCGGGATATACCACCAGAGAAGGGAAAGAAGTAGTCTGCACGAAGAGTAAGAAAGTAAAGAGGATGTGACGCTTGTACCCGGCAACAATTCATATTCCAACAAACCCTCCATAACTACCCCCAAGTTACCCACATATTTACAGTTATACCCGCACTAGCAACAAACTTGCTTCCAACTCCCCGCGCACAATTCTCAAAGCTGCACCCTCATCCACAACCTGACATATCACGACTCGGAAATACACAGTCCACATGCACGACCTTAAGGTCCTATCCATGCATACGACCACAAGGTCCTAATTAGGACCATTAAATCAGAACCCCACACATGAGTTTCCCGCGAGGACGCACAAAGCGACATGAGAGTTCAACTCCCATAAAGCGGGACATCCCACATGATGCCCCTCCTACCTCATGGTTCCGGACCTACAAATTAAGGCCGCAAGACAACTCCCCAGAGCTACTTGCATTCCTGTGTAGGGACCATGAAGCTGGCCCTCGCACCTATCAAACTCACCCACGGGGAGATTGACCTTTCATAGGAGAAAAGGACCTTACAAGAGCCGCTCCAGGGCTCCCGATGCGTCCTTACGAGGAGCTCGGAACTTCCACGCTTTGAGCACTTGCATTGTGATAGTTTCGACCCAACTGGTCGACCTTTGGGCCTCCCTGGCAATCAACCCCAAGCCCGAAGGGGCTATTGTTGGGCCCAAATTCGATTGGGCTAAATTAGTCCAGGCCTACTGCGGTTAATCAAGGTCCGAATACCAAAATCCCAACACGCAAAGCCTCCGGCCCAAAGGTCAGACAACTCATGAAGGACCACCTATAAGGCAATGAATCTCAGTCAAGGTCCCAGACCATGAGCCACAGGCAAAGTCAAGGTTCCAGGAAGCACGACTTGGAGCTAAGAACCCATAATCCATGACCCACCTAGAAGATCAAGGAGATGAGGTCCCAATCCACGCGAGACTTAGGGGACCGTTGGGAATCCGAATCTAACTACCTCGTGAAAATCAGAACTTCCCCCAAGTTCCTCGCATGCCAGCAGGGTAGACATCCCATCGGATAAGGATCTCATTGCGAACAGCCCAGAAGGCTGTTGAAGAACCCTAGCTGAACGACCTCCTGAAAGGATGCAGCCTTCGTCATCCATAACAACCACCGAGAAAGTCAGAACTACTTCCTAAAATCTCTAGGGTTGTAACAACTCCTGTTGAGCTATAAAAGAGGAGTTGCTAGGTCATTTTGGCCACGATTTTTTTCAATATTAGCACTTGCACTTTATAATTCGACGACTATCATATTTCCCCGAAATAAAATTGCTCTTCTTTACCTTTCTTTAGTCATTTTTATTACTGTTCTTGTGATAGTTCTAAGAGCCCTTATTTTATCACAAATCAAACCTCAACAATTTGGCGCCCACCGTGGGGCTCTTGGAACAAAAACTTCTGATTTGTTTTGCAGGAAAAGGTTAAAGAACCTGACCGTGAGTTCCAGCGCTGAAAGCTCTCCATCCCGGGAATTGGAAGCCGCAGAAACCCAAGCGGGGGCGCTCTAGAACCTCTTCCTCAGAATGGAGCAGAACCATAAAATGCAATTGGCTCTAAGTTTCCCTCCACCTCACCCGTCGTTGATGAGCGACCCTAACGTGGCGTAGCTGATGAATCAAGTGAGAGATGCGCAAGGGTGAACCACCAAATGGAGCAGATGACGAGGGCCTATCGAGAATTACAGGAAGAAAATCAGCGCCTCTGGGCGGCAAGACCTGCGGCAGACCATCAACTATGGGTCACGGACCCTAAAAGCTCCACGCGGCAACTGACGGTCACCTCGAGGAACCTGAACATGGAATTTGACCACAACGCTATCGGGCGTGGTCAAAACGTCCCTCCCAACACTGGTGGAAGACCCAGGACTGGGGCTGGCGAGGAAGACGCTCCAATCGCGACAATGGCGATGAGCATGATCGAGGGCAAGGTCGAGAGTTGGATGAACTACTTTGAGTCCCTGCTAGCACGCATCCCAGGGGTGCCGCCACCCAAGAAGACCATCACGAGGGAGAGTTATGCGGACTCCCCCTTCACGCCCGAAATCGCCAACGTAGAGATCCCAACGAGGTTCATCCCACCAAACTTCATCCCCAATGATGGGACTTCAGACCCGGAGAGCCATATTGCGATCTACAAATATAAAATGTTCATCGCATCCATACCAACAGAGGTACGTGAGGCATGCATGTGTAAGAACTTTTGGGTCTAGTCTGACAGGACCCGTCCTGGAGTGGTTCGTGAGCCTTCCCCGTGGATCCATATCCACATTCGCGAAATTTCACCAATTTTTTTACACTAGTAAGACAACAGTCGGAAGTTGGAGAAACACCCGGACGAGCTATATGCCATCATTTAGAAACCTAGGGAGTCCCTGCGCTCCTACGTGGGTCGCTTCAATAAGGAGCAGTTCAATATCCCGAACCGACCCTTGTCAACCACAATCGGGGCTTTCAGGAAGGGTCTCGATGTAGATTCTGACCTGTACAAGGAGCTAACCGTGTACCCCTGTTAAATGTTGGAAGATGCCCTCAACGAAGTTAGGGCTCAGATCAAGTGGGAGGAAGACAAACCCTACTAGGTGTCAAGGAGAAATGCTTTGCGGACCTCGAGCCAAGTGACGAGAGACGATATGCACGACACTAATGGCAAGAAAGAGACAAGACCACACCCATAAACCCAACCTCCTCGGCCCAACACTCCTTACGTACCAGATTACACGCTAAGCATCGAACCCTCAGACCTAGTGAACAACATGGTAAAGCAAATGCCTAGGGCTGTGAGATGGCCACCGAGGATAACAATCTATCCCACCTCGCGGGATACTAAGAAATTCTTTAAATTTTGTAATGACCACGATCACCGTATGGAAGAGTGTCGGGCATTGAAGATTGAGGTCTTCGAACTCCTAAAAAAGGGTATGCTCATGGAGTACTTGTTGCCGAAAAGAAAGAAGACATGGACTCGCAGAAAAACTAACCCCAAAAGAAGGCGGATGGTGACAAGCCTCCACCAGCATCTCCTACGACTGAGAAGATGGTGCACTACATCACTGAAGGATCGGAAGTCTGGGGAATAAACTGGGCATCGGTGAAAAGAGCATGTTGCGCCGCTAGGAACATTGATGGAATACCTTGAAAAAATCCAAAATATGGAGTTGTCGAATTCACTAGCGAGGAATCACCGGGGATCCATCATCCCCATCATGACGCACCAGTAATATCAGTGTTGTAAAATACGGGCTAGGCGCCCGCCTAAGCGGGGCCTAAGCGCTAGGCGCCAGTCTCCCGCAACGAAAAGGCACTAATCGGTGACCTTAATCGGACATTCGCGTACACGGGGCCTAGGTGCCACGGAGGTGCCATAATCGGGCTAGGCGTGATGATTATACGGGTTCTACGGCAGTTATACGGCTGATATACGGGGTAGAAAAAAAAAGGGCAATTTTTTTTTTAATATTAAATTATAAATTAAATAATAATTAATAAATTAAGGTTTTTACATTTGAGAAATTGAGCAACAACCGCTCATTTTTTCCCCTTTCTCCCGTTTTCTTTCTTTTTTTCTTTTCACGGCATGTTACGCCGCCGCTGCCGCTAGCCTTCCACTGATTTGCTGATTGTGCCACCACCGTTGTGTTGTTATGCCGCACTGCTGCTGCGTTGCTCTGTTGCCGTCGCTGCTGTTGCCCGTGGGTATTGCTGTGGGTATTTGCATTTTCCATTTGCTGTGGTATTATTGTTGTTGTTTTGCCGTGGGTATTTTTATTTGCTGTGGGTATCATTTCCCAATTCAATTATTGCTATTTTTTAGGATTTGTAGTGTGGGTATTTGCATTTTATGGTGTTTTAATGGCCACATGATATATACTCTTTTTTATTTTTTATGAATTTCCTTACTGCTTTGCTGATATGTTTGTGCAATGCTTCCTTTTGGTTTTAATGGCCACATCTACTTCCTTAATTTGTTGTTTTTTTAGATATTAGAACTATAAAAATAGGTTGGTTGTAATGATGTTTAATTGAATTATTTTTATATTTTTAAGATATAAAAATATATATAAAAAAATAGGTTCACCGCCTAGATACCGTCTAGAAACCGACTAGTCCCCGCGTAGACCGACTAGGCGCTAGGCCCCAGTCGGGCGCCCGACTAGCGCCTAGCGTATTTTACAACCTTGAGTAATATTGCTCTCAATTTCCAACTACGCGTCCATCGTATCTTGGTAGATAACGAGAGCTCGACAAACGTACGGTTCCTTCAAGCATTCAAGGAAATGGGAATTCCTGAATCAAAGTTAATGGAAAACATCACCCAACTGACTGGATTCAGTGGAGAGAAGAGGAACACGCTGGGGGATGTGCTTCTCCCGGTGTACTGCGGCGGCGAGAACCTGGACCTCACCTTCCAGGTGGTGGATGCGCCCTCATCATACAAAGCCATCCTGGGGAGACCCTAGCTGCACGAACTCCATGTTGTTCCTTCTACTTATCACCAAGTAGTCAAGTTCTCCACAAGGTGGGGGATACATACCATTTATGGCAAGCGGATGGCCTCTAGAGAATGTTACTACACAAGCATCAAGGCCATGAACACCATCAAAGAACCGACTAAATCCTCACCTGGAGGATCTTGGAAGAGGTCAACCTGGACGAGCATGACCCTCCAAGATGACCTACATAGAGGCAAAACTTGACCCAGAAATTCATTCTGAGCTCCTATAATTCCTACAATCCAAGCACAACGTATTCGCATGGTTGCATCGTGACATGACGGGTATCGACCCCGAGGTTATGAATCACAAACTACAGGTGGAGCCCCACCTGTCCAACAAAGGTGACAAAAAATTTCCCCGGAGATGAACCAAGCTATAAACAAAGAAATTGACAAACTCTTAAGTATTGGTTCAGTCCGGGAAGTCAAATATCCCACCTGGCTAGCAACCATAGTGGTCGTGAAGAAAAAGAATGGAAAGAACCGTGTTTGTATAGACATTACGGACCTAAACAAAGCGTGTCCCAAGGACCTTTATCCCCTGCCTCACATTGATAGCATCATAAATGCGACCGTGGGACACAACTTACTTAGCTTTATGGATGCCTTTTCAGGGTACAACCAAATCTAGATGCACCCCTCAGATCAAGAAAAGATGGCATTCATGATTAAAAAATGGATCTACTGTTACAAGGTGATGCCCTTCGGCCTCTAGAAAGTGGATCCACCTACCAAATATTGGATAACAAAATGTTCGAGCACCTCATAGGTCGGACCAAGGAGGTATACATCGATGATATGGTGGTCAAGTCCCTCAAGGCGGAAGACCATGTGACGCATCTGTGCGAGGCCTTTGAGACCTTTGAGAGGTATAACATGAAGCTTAACCCTGCAAAATGTGCATTTGGAGTGTCCTCCGACAAGTTCCTAGTATACATGGTAACCAAAAGGGGATTCGAAGCAGATCCCACTCAAATCAAGGCTATTCACCATGTACCTCACCCTAGAAACCCCAAGGAGGTCCAAAAGCTCACTGACAGACTTGCGACCCTGAGTAGGTTCTTGGCTAAATACTCCGAAAAGACCCAAGCATTCTTTCAGATCTTGAAAAAGGGTAAGAAGTTTGAATGGAACAACAAATACGCGAATGCCCGGGAGGAGCTGAAGCACTACCTCACCAGCCCACCGGTCCTAACAAAACCTAAAAATGGGGAGGTTCTCCTGTTGTACCTCTCTATCTCCAAGAAGGCAGTAGGTTCGGTCCTCATGAGAGAAGTCGGAACCATCCAACACCTAGTGCATTACACCAATAAGGCCTTGCTGGACCCTGAAACAGATATACAGACTTGGAGAAGCTAGCCCTAGCCCTCATCAACTCAACTCGGAAGTTGAAACCCTATTTTGAATCGCATCCAATCAAAGTTGTAACTGTGTATCCCTTACATACGGTGTTCTCAAAACCATGCCTATTCGACCGACTACTCAAATGAGCTGTGGAGCTAGAAAGTTACGGTATCGAGTACGAACTTAAAACCGCGATCAAGTCCTAAGTGCTAGCAGACTTTGTGGTAGAATTCACCAGTGACCTCCAAATCCAAGCGGAGCACGAGGTAGCTCACCTTGACCATGAATCAACCGCGGAAGAACCTTGGACCCTGCACATAGATGGAGCTAGCAAAGCCCACGGCAACGGAGTAGGGTTGCACCTCTCCAGTCTATGGGGCGAAACCTTCCAAAGGTCGATTCGTTTGAACTTCAACGCCAACAACAATGAAGCTGAGTATGAGGCCCTAATAAGAGGACCCTTAGTGGCGAAATAACTAGGGGCAAAAAAGTGAAGATCCTAAGCGACTCACAACTGGTGGTTAATGAAACGAATGGAGAATATCAAGTTAAGTAACCTCGTTTACTATGCTACCATAAGGAGATCAAGAAACTAAAGAAAGCATTCAGGAATGCAACGTCAAGTACGTAGTTTGGGAGGATAATTGCATGACAGATGCCTTGGCCGACCTTACTACCGCTACCACCAGTCAGGTCCCAAGACCGATTCTAATGACCTGGGTCGAACATCCTATCGCTATGATGCAAGCGAAGGTCGTTCCGGTGATCGTGGAGAACGTACATTCATGGATGATGCCCATACGCCTATTTCTCAAAAATGGAACTAATCCAGATGATAAGAACAAAACCATATGCCTCGAAAGGTAGACTGTGAAATACACCATGGTGAATGACACCTTGTACAATAGGTCCCTAGAAGGACCATTACTCAAATATGTAGACGAGCTTAAGACAATCCAGATATTGTACGAAATCCAAAAAAGAGACTGTGGGAACCACGTAGGATGGCGATCTATAGCCTATAAGGTGATCTCCGCTAGTTTCTACTAGCCAACCCTATGCAACGACGTGAGGGAATTTGTAAAAAGATGTGATCGGTGACAAAGATTCGAGTTCACCTCCCATGCGAGTGCTGAGCCGTTGCACGTGACAGTCACTCCCTGAACACTCATTTCTTGGGGAATGGACATCGTAGGTAATCTGCCCAAATGGACCGCCCAAAAAGAATACATCCTAATAGCCACAGATTACTTCATTAAACCAGTGGAAGCAGGACTAAGGAGGACGGGAGAAGTGGAAGTCATTAAGTTCATAGGGGTCCACATCCCGTGCCTGTTTGGCATCCCAAAAGAGATCCGGACCGATAATGAAGCTCAGTTCACCTGTGACAAAGCTAAAGCATTCTGTGAAAAGTTTGGGATCAAGCTCGTGTTCTCTAATCCCAGGTACTCCGAAGCCAACGGGTTAGCAGAATCAACGAACAAGACCTTACTGAACATCCTTAAAAAGAAGCTAGAGGATCATAAATCCCAGTGGATGGAAGAGTTGCCTGGGGTCTGTGGTCCTATCAAACTACCCCACAAACAACCACCGGAGCAACCCCATTTTCACTAGACTACGGCGAGGAAGCCGTCATGAACCCAGGTACGAAGTCCAAGGGTAGAGTTCTGCCAACTCGCCAACAACCAAAACGACCTACATATAGGTCATGAACTACATGAAAAAATAAGGGACGACGCCTAGGTGCGAATGGCCCAAAGAAGGCATCAAGTCGAGAAGTTTTTCAACAAGAAACTAAAGCTGCGAACCTTCAAGGAAGGTGACCTAGTGCTACGGAAGGTGTTTCAAAATACCAAGGAGGAAAAGGCCGGAAAGCTCACCCCCTAGTGGGAAGGACCATCTGTAGTGACCGGGATCCTCGGACAAGGGGCTTATAGCCTAGCTACGATGGACGGAAGGCCCATATGCAACAGTTGGAACTTCAAACATCTCAAGCACTACTACAAGTGAACGAAGACCTAGGGTCCCCTTGTCGGGAACAACACAAATACATTACCTTTACTCTACTTAATCTTTTATTTCATTTTTAATTTCCTAGTAATTTATTCAACATCTATGAGATACTAACTTGAGCGTCGGAGGGGCGATGCCAAGTGCATCATCGCCCACACTCACGACCCTCCCTATTTTCTTCTATCCACATGTCATTAAGCACAGAGCATTCAAAACAACACATAGAAATCATGACTAGCGAACAATAAAAGGCCATGTACCAAAAGTCCATGGGGATAACACGCACGGACGACCACGATTCAACATCCTATAGCATAAAAATAAGAGTTGTTTGAAAGCAAGAAATTAAAAAGTTTTTCAAAACATGCGAAAGTAGAGTTTGTTCAGAGCCTTGGAAGTAACAAAGCAAACAAATTCAAGAGGCATCAAGGTCGGATGACTGGGAGCTTTTTGGAGGAGTCGGCGGCTTCTCGGCAGGATCATCCCCCTGGGGCTTGTCCTGATCAATATCCTGGATCAGGGCAAGGAGGGCCTCAGCATCAGTCCGCAGAGAAGTGGCGGAAACCACCTGCAGTCCATCCTTGCCCGGATCCAGAACAACATCCCCCTTCGGCTCACAAGGAAGCCCACGTTCAGATCAGGGAATTTTAGGGCTAAGGGCGCACGGACATCAGCCATCGCGTGCTCCACCATCATCTGCACGAAGGTTCAAGACTTTCAGCACACACACACAAGACAAAATACAGTTAAAGAAATGTAAACCCACGTCATATATCTCGCTAAAGTGCTCGGACATGACGATGGCTGAATAATCCAGCCCTTAACCCTTCTTGAGCCTCGCGATCTCGTCGTGCTAGTCAGACAATTCCTGCCGAAAGTTGATGTCCTGGGCTTAGAGCTCCTCTTTTGCAAAACCTAGCTTGGCCATCAGAGTGCACACTTCCCCCCTCATGGAGTCGATCTCGGCCACTGCCTTGGCGAACTCCTTCTTCAGATCCGAGGATCCATTTTTGGCCCGTTCCAGTTCCACTTTGCAAAGACGAAGTTCCTCATGCGCACCACCGAGCTCGTCTTCAAGATGTTGAACCCTGCGCACCAACCCCTTGACCTGGGACCTTCATACCTTGCCTTGGTTAACTCCATCAGCAAACCTTTCGCATGAACGGTTACCTCCCGATGCAGAGTAAGAAACCCCATCACGACCTAAGAAGCCAAATCAACACCACAGATAAGGGTTCGAATCGACCAACAATATACAAAATTCTTAAGAAAAGTACCTCCATAGCCTTGGTGTCAACCTCAACCATCTGCTCGAAAGTTGGACCCAGGAAAACATCAAGAGCGGTAATAGAACCTGTCGGAAATCTACGGATTCTTAACACAAACAGCTCCATGTCATCAGCACGACCAGACTGCAGCGGTGGCGGAGGAAGCAGTGAACGGGACCTATCGACATCGCGTTCTGAGGACTCCTCATGCACCCCTTCCTTCCCTCTACGCGTGCGTCCATTTCATCTTCCACAAAGATAACCGCCCTCTCATCCCGTTTCTCACCATCATTCTGCTGACTGACTTTGTTGCAGACATACGATTGGCACTCCTCGTGCTCGGCTGGGATTGTTTGCACGGATGAGATCCCTTATAATGCCCTGAAGATAGATGCTTCTGACCAGAGTGACCAGCCTCCTCTCTAGCTCATTCTTTCACCTTAAGTGCCTCCGCCAGTGCAGCCCTTGTAGCCTTACTTCCCTCATCCTTGTCGGCAACTAAGCAACACGACCGTCCGGATACCTAATACAAGATGCACAAATACTCTTGCCTGCTTGGACCTCCTTCCACGACCTCACCTCGACAGCGTAAACCTTATCCACCGTCTTCAATTCTACATGAGTCAACTTAATGCGTTGCAAATCTGCACAAGCAACAATCAGACGAGTATAAGAAGAAAAATTAATCGAACAAATAAACAAACCAACTCTCATGAAGCAAACACTAACTTAAAACATCTTCGCACATCGGAGCGAACTTTGGGTCATCAGGATTCATCTCCAAGAAGAACCATCGGTTCCACCACTTGGATGAGTTGTTCGGAGCCTCCTGCACCAACGGAGACCGATCTCTGGTCCACTTGGTCGCATAGTAGTACCTAGGGTGGAACAGATTAAACTTATACATGTAATGCTACTCCCGGATGGTGGGAAGGCCAAAACCGTGATCCATGAATATCAAGAAGGTACCCACCATGTGACACCAACTCACAGGGAATAAGTTAAAAGAAGCTAAACCATAAGAATTAAGGACATCGCAGAAAAAAGGATGCAAGGGCCGATCCACACCCTTCTCCATGATCGGAAGGTAAAAGGCCACATAACCTAAAGGTGGGCTAAAACACTTCTCATCATCTAAGGGAAGACGAAACTTAACGGCTTCCCTAGAAACTTGCCCCATAATTTCACAAAGCTGGATGTTCGACACCGTAAAAATTACCTCTATCACCTGCCATTTCTTCGCGGCCTTCTATTTTCCATTTCTTGATCGGGCGGACTGCACCAGAGGCTCACCCCCCAAGGAGGATGAGACCTCAACAACTCAACAGCCAGAACCCGAACTGGCTCCCCCACTCTGTGTTGGGATTGTATACTGAAAGCATATATGATTAAGTATTTTGTACACTGGTCTTCATATATGTTGCTACAACAATGCTCGCTGTCTGATGAAATGAACATACAACGAACCATAATATCCTATTATCTCGCCTATAGGGATGACCATATGGTGTGTAGGAGATCACAGAGGATCATATGAGTCATTTGACCTAGCGAGGTATAAACAGTATCACAGTTGAGACAGTCCCTGGATAGGCTGTCGGTCTAAGCTGCGGCACATCGGTTCACAAGTGGGATTATCCTAGCTACTTGATGTGTCGGTACATGGTTATGTATTGATGGGATCAACAGTGGGATGTGCCATTCTCATTGACATATGAATGAGCCAGATCCCCAACATACTTCCTACGATCTTAAACCTAACTGAAGGATAAGGGGCACACACAGATTGACCACACTTTGATTTACCATGGTGGCGAGTCTTACATGTACTCTTATACCCGTATTTTGGGTGTTGGCAATTTGTGTGTGGCCTGCTTAGTCTGGACGTTTAGGTAAGCATATCCGTTTCAGGATGGTGACATTCCCTGAGGAGCTCACAAGGTTCATTATGCTAAACCCTGCAGGTTGAATTATTTAATTCAGGCATAAGTGAAAATGAGTGAGTGGTATTACTCAGGAAATAAGAGATTAATTAATTGTGGCTGATTGTCATAAGCCAAATTAATTAATGAATGTCTAAAACCTTAAATATGTGGATCATGTTAGTTTGGTGCAACCCGTTCCTAATAACGTGGTAATAAAGGGGCAAGTCAGCATTGTTACCGTGGTGAAGGTTAAAACAATGTTTTATTAATTAATTATGTTATGGGTTGAACAAGGAAGGATTAATTAATAAAGAGGGCCCACTTTATTATTTGCATCTGGTCCCTAGTCTGGCCCATGAATTGCTCAAGCCCAATAGGGTTAGGGTTTCTCAAAACCCTGACACTATATAAAGGCCTTCTCTCTATCAG
>JAPKLW010000223.1:571981-585391 GCA_026898455.1 Plectranthus barbatus
GCCACGATCGACGCGAGGTGTCTGCTGGAGCGGAAATTCGAGGAAAAATGGATTTATTCATATCTTTAGCCCTAGATTTGATAGGATACACATACACCCCTATAAATAGCTTGTTAAATTCGATTTTTCAGTAGGAATTATCATAGTATTCAGTTTTTAGAGTTTGGAGACTTGGGGAATACGAAACCCTTTTATTTTCTTGTAAGTTCTTTATGTTTATGCAATTTAATATGTTTTCTTTTGGATTTCTATCTGCGATGAGTGGCTAGAAATCCTAGCGGGTTCTAGGGGTTGATATTATTATGGATGCATGTTAGGATTAATTAATTAGGTTCATGATTCCTGTGTTTATTTCATAATTCTAGATTAATTCAAGGACCGAGAGGTGACGATTAATTTAGATGTCTAGCTATTGATAGAAGGACCGAGAGGTGAATATTAATAGTGGGAATAGGAATACATGATACGATCTACACTATCCAAACAGATGTACTAGACTGTAGGAATTGAACTGATTTGCTTATCAGATTGACTAATTTGATGTACTTTGAGACCGAGTGATACGTGCGTAAAATGACCCGTATTTTGATATGTGAACATGCTTGTTTGTGGCTATTTTACTCCCGTATCATATGTTTTTGTCGTATTTTGGTTGTGTTTTCGTGTTTTGTGTATTTGACTTGTGTAGGATAGGTTTTTGGCGTAAACAAGCATATTTGGTGGAGTTTTGGAGGAAAATCGCAAGGTTTTGGAGTTTGGAGGCTCGACCGGCCGAGCGGGGGCAGGATCGGCTGAGCGGGACTTCAGAGAGCTCGACCGGCCGAGCGAAGCTGCAGAGTTGGTTCAGAGAGCTCGACCGGTCGAGCTTGTGCAGGACCGGTCGAGCGGGTTCGGGCTGGGACTTGGCTCGGTCGAGCCATGTTTCGATCGGCCGAGCCAAGTTGGTTTCTGGCGGTTTCTGGCAGTTTTTGGTGGCCCGGGCGAGCCAAACTTCGACCGGGCGATCCGAGGGCCTGATTGCTTGCATATAAAAGGGGAATGAGCGGTTATTTGAGGAGCTTTTTGTCATTTTTCACTGACGTTAGCTAGATTTCTCCCTAGATTCTATTTTTTTCCATTTCAAATTCATCTTAGTCCTAGAGCATCGAGGAGCTAAATTCATCAATACTTGTACGAGATTGAAGATTGAAGGCGGTGGATCAAGTCAACCAATCCAAATTGGGGAAGAATCTTATTTCTACTTTCAAATTGTAATGAAGTTCATTGAATTCCAAATTGTATTTGTACAATTGAAAGGTATGAAGTTCTAAACCGTTTTGGATGTTGATTTGAGGAAGGATGCATGAGAATTTGGTATGAGAATTGTTTGTTTACTTTCCTTTGAGAGTTTGGATTTCACTAGAGCTTGTTCCTTACCTCTTAGGTGTAGGTAATAGCCAACTTAGGAGGTAGTTGACGTGAACGCTGCAGCCAACACGCGGGCGGAATCGTCGTGAATAGTGTTAATTCATACGATTTTAGTTCCAATCCCTGTGCGGTGCTAGGTCGTAGGGCAATAATTGACGAACCATTTGGAGTGGTCTAGGGCTAAATAAAGTGACTGATTGCTAGTTCTAGATCATCAACCGGTAGCTCGCCGTGACAAGGGGTTATCGAGTGTAGGGTCGATTGCTCAATCTCCTAGGAATTAAATAATGTTTGCAACAATGATTAACCAAATTTGATTGTGTCTCTACTCAATTCAACATCCTATCTTCCTAGCTTGAGTATTGTGATTGTCTTGGTTTACCATATTGAGAAGGATTGTTCGATTAAATTTTGTTGTTTAAATTCGTGTATTTCCTATATTGATAGCATAGATTTGAATTGCTTGTTTAGATGATTAGAAATTACTCAATGATGAAATCATGCTTAGCTATAAGACTTCACTTGAGTAGCTCGGTATTCTAGGAGGCGAATCGAGAAGAACTCGGATTGATATTTTATTCTTGAGTGTGGTTGAGAGTTTATTGTGATTGAACTTTTACCGCATCAAGTTTTGGCGCCGTTGCCGGGGACTTCATTTAGTAGGTTGCTAGATATTGGGGGAAAAGTGAAGCTTGTAGGCTAGGTGTTTGTTATATTGCTTGTGTGAATAGTTTTGTTTGTAGCTTGTGTTTGATAGTTGATCTTTGGTTTGTCTGATTTAGTTGCTTGTTGGTAATTGGATTGTTTCATGGAGTGTGGGTTGTATATGATCACGAGGTCTAAGGCTCGTGAACTCTTGGAAAGGAAAGCACAACAAAGACAAGAAAGTATTGAGATTGATTTGGAAATGGCTAATCCGGGGGAAGATACTATGAGGATTGGAGAGTTAGAAAGGCAAATTGAATTGATGAAGGCGTTGCTCAATGAGAGGAATGGTCCTCGTAGGCCACTCCAAAATCTCTTCCGACCTCAAGGAGAGCCATTGACTGGTGGTTTTCGACTTGGAGTAAATGCCACGCAGTTTGAAATTAAGCCTCAATTGGTTCAAATGATACAAAATAATCAGTTTGGAGGACATGCTACCGAAGATCCGAATGTGCACATATCCCGATTTTCGGAAATCACGGATACCATTAAGATCGATCAAGTTCCTCAAGACTTAATTCGGCTGCGATTATTCTCGTTTTAATTGAGGGATTTGGCAAGGCATTGGTTTGAGGGTCTAGACAAGACAAATATAGCCACATGGGAAGAGTTAAGGGAGAAGTTCCTCTTTAAATTTTTTCCACCGAGTTTAACCTTGAAGAGAAGGGCAGATATTACTTCATTCAGACAAAGATACGATGAACTTCTATATGAGGCATGGGATAGGTTCCGAGAGCTCCTACGGAAGTGCCCACGCCATGGTCTTTCTAAGAGTCAACAAATCTGCCAATTCTACGGAGGTTTGAATTATGATACGAAGGTTATGATGGATGCTTCTTCGGGAGGTGCGTTTCTTGATCAAGAAGAAGAGGATGCTTGGAAGACAATTGAAAAGATGGCCGAAAATAGTTTCCAATGGCCAAGGGAAAGGAAGGATTATAGACCGGTAAAGTCGATCAATGATGCTTATGAGACGGAAGATTTTAAGGAACAACTCGCACTCATGCAAAGGAAGCTAGATAAGCTATCTACGTCGGGAAGTGGATGAGAGGAGATGATGATACTCAAGCATGATAATGTTTGTTCGGAGAATGTCAATTTCGTCAATCAAAGGATGGGGTACAACAACCGTCCTCAATACAATCCTCAAGGAAACATGTATTATAATCCGTCCAACCGTTTCCACCCAAATTTCTCCTATGCAAATCCGAATAACGCTCTAAATCCTCCGATGCAATTGGAAGGAGGTAGTAGTCAAGGGGGATATTCAGGGGGAGGAAGTAGATATGTGAATCAAGAGCCAAGAAGAAATCCTAATGAGGAGATTGATAAGAGGTTCGAGAAATATGATGGGATGTTCGCGAAAATCCAGCTGCAAATTTCGTCGATTGCTAAACAATTAAGTGGAAGGCATCAAGCTGGGAAATTTTCAAGCGACACGGAAACCATTCAAAAGAAAGGTTGTAATATGATTGAAGATGAAGAGAGGCTTGATGAGAAATTGGAGGTCATGACTCCAAAAGTAGAAAGTGTTGAAATCAAGGAAGATGGAAAGGAGTTGAAGGAAGAGAGTTTGGGAAATGAGAAAGAAGAACATGTGGAGAAGGTGAATTTCTTTGATTATGTAAGGAAGGGAGACATAGAGATGCCACTTCCGGATGAAATTGAACGAGTTCCCATGTTAGATAAACTTGTTGGTGTTGAGATACCTTTGGATGGGGAACCACAAGAACCGGAAAATCCTGAATATGAAGAGAAGAACATTGCTAGCAAAAAGGATGATCCGGGCGGTTTTGTAATCGGATGTCAAATTGGAGATATGAAGGTTGAGAAAGCTTTGTGTGATTCCGGTGCTAGCGTGAACATTATGTCTTGGGACCTATACAAAGAATTGGAGGTTGGACACCTTAAACCCACTAATCAAGTTTTGCAACTTGCCAATCAAGCTCTCTTTTGTCCACGTGGAGTTGTTGAAGATGTGCATGTGGATGTGTTGACATTCACATTTCCCGGAGATTTTCTTGTGGTAGACATGAAAAATAAAGGTGGCATTCAATTAATCTTTGGGAGGCCTTTCTTAAGTACAGTCGATGCACTTTTTGACATGAAACAAGGGGAGCTTACTTTCCGGTGTGGGGGAAAGGAAGTCGTTTTTGCCTTACCCCAAAAGAATACGCATGAAGTTGACGAGGGAAGAGTTGAGAGGAAGAAAAGATTGAAGGATGAGCTTGATCCAGGATTAGACCTCAAGGAATATAAGGATGAAGAAAAAGATGATCCGGGAGATGTTGATAGAGATGAGCAAATACGGACAAAGAAAGCTAGAGTTGAGCCGGATCCACCGTGTAGTGCACGGAGGAAGTTATTTTTTCCGGAAGACGAAGTCGTGCTTGATAGAGGTATGAGCTCTGGATCTGCACCTTGGGATCATGATTAACTTGAGGTATGGTCGTCGAGCTTTCGACGTTAAACAAGCGCTTGTTGGGAGGCAACCCAACGTTTAAACTTTGTGTTTTTCATGCTTTTGAATAATGTTGTTATTGATTTAGGTTTGTTAAGGTTGCTTGTTGTTTATAATTGAAGGATTCTTAGTTGTGTGTGGATTTACAAGTTTAGCTAACATTGTGAGTGAAGAGTAGGCAGGATGGAAGGCCGAAGGTTCGTGGAAATTGTCGGAGAAAGGCGGAAAATGGGGGAGATCAAGGTCGCTCGGCCGAGCGTGTGCAGGCTCGGCCAAGCCAAATCGAGGGCCTGGGACAGAGGCTTTGCTCGGCCGAGCGTGTGCAGGCTCGACCGATCCATGGCGTGTGTGTGCGGACAGAGTCTCCGCTCGGTCGAGCCATCTGGCGCTCGACCGAGCCACGCGCAGATATATGTAGCGCGATCGAGCAATTGCTCGCCCCATCCACCGATCGGTCGAAATTTCTCTTCCCAAATTTTCTTTCATACTTTGTTGCTTTCAATTGTGCTTATCTCACATCTTATTTCTTCTCATGGCAAGCAAAAGAGCAAGGGGGGAGTCTTCTTCTTCAAGCGGACGCCCGAAGAAATTTGATGATGACAAATTTGAGAAATTAAAAAATTTGGCAACGCGGCAAGTTGTAGGCACAAAATATGTGTGTCGTGAGACGTTGAAGGCACTCAAATTGAAGGACGACGTGTGGAGCCTCCTTACCGGAATTGGGTGGAAGAAGTTGCTTCATGCCAAATGGCCGGGCTATATGGAGTTAGCAAGGGAGTTCTTTGCCTCAGTTACGGTCATGAAAGGCATTGGAGGTATCCCTTTGTCTATGAAATTCAAGCTTAAAGGTACGAAATATTTCTACAAGAAAGCTAAGATTGATGAAATTTTTGGTAGTGATCCGAAGTCAATTTTTGTGCATGAGAGTGTGAATCTTGGGGAGTTTTGGGTATCTATAACTGGTGTTACTTTGGATAGGAAGTTTAATATCAAAGAATGTAGAGCTACATCGATTAAGAATCCTGTTATTAGATATATTCATAAGTTTGTTGGCAGTTCTGTTTGTGGGAGATACGAGTCTAGCAATGTGATTACTCCAGAGCTTCATATGTTATATGCTTTGATGAATGGAATTCAATTCTCTTTGGGGGCTATGTTGATGGATGCTTGGAGTCGTGCTGCTAATACCAATGCTCGTACTTTTACTTGTGGGATGCTTACTCCTATTTTTGAGGATATTGGTGTTGAATTGTCTGGTCCTACTGCTCCTCCTTTGTTTTTGGATTCTAGCTCATTGCTAGCTGGCCGATTCTTGGTTCCCGGTCATAGGAATTCGACTTATTACAAATTTGGGAACTTGGCCATTTTGCTGCCTAGACCGGAGTGGACTACAGTAGCGGATCTGTCTGATAGATCCAACTGGCTGCTGGATACCGAGGACCACAAGGATGTGGTCGGAGTGCTATCTCCTGATGGGTACTTTACAACCCTCCGGCATCTTTCCGAGGCAGAATGGCAGCAGTTGAGGGAGGGCGGTCCGAGCACCAGTGCACATCCTCAGTTTGGACAGACTCCGTCGACCGATTGGCAGCAAAGGATGTACTCTATGTTGCAGCATACTAATGCTTCTATAGAGTCTTTGTCTTCTTCTTTGCAGGGTCTTGACGCCTCCATGACTTCTCGCTTTGATGGCCTTGATAGGCGAGTTGACTCTATTCAGGAGGACGTGAGGGAGTTGCAGCGGTGAGTCCCCATTCCGTACCAGTCCCGCAGAGAACGTCAACAGCAGCAGCAGGATAGGGTTGAGCAATGACGCACCGACTACCTGTTTACAAACTTAGTCTCACTTGACTAAGTTTGGGGGGAAGTGTCGGTAGTTGGTGCTCTGGTTCATTCTCTTCTCTATCTCTCTATCTTTATGACGTTTTTTAGATTAGTGTAGTTTAGTTGAATTTGGATATTTTGATTCGATATGGTTGTACTTATGATCTACTCCTACTTTGAATTTGAATTGGGATTTGAATGATGATTATGATGATTTTTTTTATGATGAATGGATGAATATTTTGGCAAGCTTGCATGTGGTTAATTCTTTCTATTTGGCTTTTGGTGTGTGGATATGTGAATGGTTTGGAATGAATGGTGGAAATGGTGGATATGGTCTTATTTTTGTTGATAATTGGTTTGTGGAAGTTGGTGGTTATGAGAGCTTTATTGCCTTGTTTATGCTCAATTGTTGGTGGTGTTTGTGTTGATTTAGTAGGTACAAATAAGGCATGGAGAGCGGTTTGATCGTGTGTGCCGATGGGTAACGCTTTCTATCGTTCTTTCTACCAATTAGATTCATTAAATTGTGTTTTGGAATGTAGATTGTGTTTAGGATGTTGTGTGCTTGTGTGTGCGTGATGAACCCGAACTAGACTTGAGGTTTGAATCATGATTTACTTAGTGGAGTTTGATGTCTACTTTGACCAATGATAGGGCGGAATCTAGTTTTCGATGCATGTTCGAGTTTAACTTTTGAATTGCCGAGTTTTGTGCAAGGTTAATGCCTAGGACTTGACAAAAGCCGTGAAATTTGAGCCTTGATATTGTCATATCTATTTCGATTGTGAGTGGCAAGGTTGAGAGCACAAGATCTAGAACTTGAATATATTCTCTATCTATTTGATGTGGGTTTGGTAACTAAAAAATGATCTTAGGCCATCGATTCTTAGCCCTACCTTTCACTTCGGGAGTATAAGGTGGTGATATTATAATTTTGCCCTTCATACCCTTGATTTCCGTGATTGAGCTTAATGGTGAATTTTCTTCAAATTATTAGAACATATTTTGGGGGAATGAGTGTATGAGGGTGAATACGGAGTTGAGAGTTGGGTTGGGAGTTTCTTGGTATCTTGGAGTTGTGATTGTTGAGGCAATAAATGTTTGAGTATGGATTGATGTGAATCCTAGAAAAAAGGGGTATCAATAAAATTTTTGGTACTTCGAATGAAAAAAAAAAGGAAAGGAAAAGAGAGAAGAAAATGAATAGCCCCATGAAAAAATTGAGGGTGCTAGAAAAAGAGATTGAGAAAAAAAAGAAAGAAAAGAAGAGGAAAGAAAAAGAAAGAAAATATATGAGAATTGTGATTGAAAAGCCTCGAGGTTAGAAGTGGATTGAAGAATATAAGTTTGGGGGTTTTGGGAAATTGAGAAGTTTAGTCACTTTGGCCCAAAACCACATACCTTCTAGTGCCACGTTATAACCAAAAACAAAGACCTTTGTGATTTTAGGAGCCAACTCGTTGTAGTATAGTGGTGAGAATTGTTTCAAGCCTATGGAAATTGTGCTCGATATCTTGTGCATGAGAGAACTCTTCAAACCCTAAACACGTAAGGGAGTGCTTTCATTTCTTTATCCAATGTTGATGAGTGATTTGAGTCGTTGGCATTAACCGTGTCACAAAGTTAGGTAATAATCTCGTTTGATAA
The DNA here is from genome assembly GCA_026898455.1 of Plectranthus barbatus. Classification (NCBI taxonomy): domain Eukaryota; kingdom Viridiplantae; phylum Streptophyta; class Magnoliopsida; order Lamiales; family Lamiaceae; genus Plectranthus; species Plectranthus barbatus. Next base: position 580,029 of record JAPKLW010000223.1, read on the forward strand.
GAGCATGCTAAGATGACTATGATGAGCTATGAGGTTGTTTGATGAGGTAGATTGATTACTTTGCTTTGTTTTGATTGAGGACAATCAAAGGTTTAAGTTTGGGGGTTATGATACGTGCGTAAAATGACCCGTATTTTGATATGTGAACATGCTTGTTTGTGGCTATTTTACCCCCGTATTATATGTTTTTGTCGTATTTTGGTTGTGTTTTCGTGTTTTGTGTGTTTGATTTGTGTAGGATAGGTTTTTGGCGTAAACAAGCATGTTTGGTGGAGTTTTGGAGGAAAATCGCAAGGTTTTGGAGTTTGGAGGCTTGATCGGCCGAGCGGGGGCAGGATCGGCCGAGCGGGACTTCAGAGAGCTCGATCGGCCGAGCCATGGCAGGACCGGCCGAGCGAAGCTGCAGAGTTGGTTCAGAGAGCTCGACCGGTCGAGCTTGTGCAGGACCGGTCGAGCGGGTTCGGGCTGGGACTTGGCTCGGTCGAGCCATGTTTCGATCGGCCGAGCCAAGTCAGTTTCTGGCAGTTTCTGGCAGTTTTTGGTGGCCCGGGCGAGCCAAACTTCGACCGGGCGATCCGAGGGCCTGATTGCTTGCATATAAAAGGGGAATGAGCGGTTATTTGAGGAGCTTTTTGTCATTTTTCACAGACGTTAGCTAGATTTCTCCCTAGATTCTATTTTTTTCCATTTCAAATTCATCTTAGTCCTAGAGCATCGAGGAGCTAAATTCATCAATACTTGTACGAGACTGAAGATTGAAGGCGGTGGATCAAGTCAACCAATCCAAATTGGGGAAGAATCTTATTTCTACTTTCAAATTGTAATGAAGTTCATTGAATTCCAAATTTTATTTGTACAATTGAAAGGTATGAAGTTCTAAACCATTTTGGATGTTGATTTGAGGAAGGATGCATGAGAATTTGGTATGAGAATTGTTTGTTTACTTTCCTTTGAGAGTTTGGATTTCACTAGAGCTTGTTCCTTACCTCTTAGGTGTAGGTAATAGCCAACTTAGGAGGTAGTTGACGTGAACGCTGCAGCCAACACGGGGGCGGAATCGTCGTGAATAGTGTTAATTCATACGATTTTAGTTCCAATCCCTGTGCGGTGCTAGGTCGTAGGGCAATAATTGACGAACCATTTGGAGTGGTCTAGGGCTAAATAACGTGACTGTTTGCTAGTTCTAGATCATCAACCGGTAGCTCGCCGTGACAAGGGGTTATCGAGTGTAGGGTCGATTGCTCAATCTCCTAGGAATTAAATAATGTTTGCAACAATGATTAACCAAATTTGATTGTGTCTCTACTCAATTCAACATCCTATCTTCCTAGCTTGAGTATTGTGATTGTCTTGGTTTACCATATTGAGAAGGATTATTCGATTAAATTTTGTTGTTTAAATTCGTGTATTTCCTATATTGATAGCATAGATTTGAATTGCTTGTATAGATGATTAGAAATTACTCAACGATGAAATCATGCTTAGCTATAAGACTTCACTTGAGTAGCTCGGTATTCTAGGAGGCGAATCGAGAAGAACTCGGATTGATATTTTATTCTTGAGTATGGTTGAGAGTTTATTGTGATTGATTTTTTACCGCATCACCGAGCGGAGATAGTCACTAGTTAGTAATCTAGGTTATATTTGACAAACAAGGAAATATAGCATTGTTGCAGTATTCCACCTGTTAAATTAATTGATTCATACATGTCATCCATAATATGAATTCTTCCCTAGAATCTGTGTTCCTTTAAATTTGCTTTCAAAACTACTTTAATTTTCTGCATTGTTTTCTTTACTTTTATAAAACCCTATTTTGGATCTCTCAAACAATGAATCATAGGATCATAGCTAGTATATAGGATAGTTTCCCACACAATTCCCCTGGATCGATAACCTTAGGGTTTACAAATTTATTTACCGCTGTTATTATAATTAATCTGTTAGAAATAGCAGTGATCAAATTGCAAACTCTAAAAACTGAATACTGTGATAATTCCTACTAAAAAATTGAATTTAATAAGCTATTTATAGGGGTGGATGTGTATCATATCAAATCTAGGGCTAAAGATATGAATAAATCCGTTTTTCCTCGAATTTCCGCTCCAGTAGACACCTCGCGTCGATCGTGGCTGATCCACGTCGATCGACATGGGTTCTTGGTTGGCGTCGATCGATGCCAATTGGCGTCTGTCGATGCAGCTTCTCGCCCCTTCTGCGCGGTCTCACGGTTTTGGCCATAACTTCCTCCTCCGAACTCCGATTGACCCGATTCCAGTTGCGTTGGAGAGCTAACTCAAAGCATCATCCATTTCCATGTGCCAATAGCTCAAATTCCTCTTGTGGAAGAAATCTTCACTGCTACTCTTACACGTCACTGCTTCCGGAACGGATTTCTCGTGAACTTAGGCCTAAAACCCTACTACAAAAACACCAAAATGCGCATAATACCACCTAATATAGACTCATGCATAGAATATATATATAAACTCAATAAAACTACATAAAATAGTAGAAAATAATATAGATAAGCGAGTAAAATAATGAGCTTATCAGTTAGCTCGCCATGACAAGGGGTTAACGAGTGTAGGGTCGATTGCTCAATCTCCTAGGGATTAAAATGTGTTTACATCAATGATTAACCTAATTTTATTGCATCTACACTCATATCAACATCCTATCTTCCTAATTTGAGAATTTGATTATCTTGGTTTACCAATTTGGGAAAGTATTGATCAATTGATGATTGTTTGTTTAATTCCATGTTCGTCATATATTGTTAGCATAGGTTTAGATTAAATTCTTAGATTGTTAGAAACTACTCAACGATTGTATCATGCCTAGCTATAGGACTTTGCTATAGTATCTCGGTATTCTAGCGGGCAAAGCGGGGAAGGATCTGGATTTGACAAATATTATTCTTGTGTAGTTAGAGGTTTAATTTGATTGAACTTTTAGCAGCATCAAAACTGCATTAGTATCTTCTATTTCAGAACTCAGTTTCTCTTTGACATTCTTGATCTCATGACTATCAAGTTCCAGTTCTTTCAAGATCCTGCGCACTAGAATTGACTCATCAAAATCAACATTACATGTTACCTCCACAAATCCCGTAGTCTTGTTGAGTACCCTATATCCCTTGTATGAAGGATGTCTATATCTGAGGAACACTTTCATCAGCCTTGGGACTAAAGGTATTCAATTTTGACTTTCCGTTATTGTGAATGTAACATGGAGAACCGAATGCACGAAGATGAGCTATAGAAGGCTTACAGTCATTGTAGACCTCGTAGGGAGTTTTGTGATGATGGTTGTTAATGGAACTTCTATTCTGAGTATAGCATGTTGTCATCAAAGCTTCTCCCCAGTATCCTTTGCTTAAGCTTGCTTCAGCGAGCATGGTCTTTACTGCTTTTTTAAGTGTGTGATTTCTTCTCTCAACAAGACTATTCTGTTGAGATATTCTCGGAGCTGACTTCTCGTGGGCAATTATAGCATGTGTGCAGAAGTCCATCAAGGGTCCATTGAAGAATTCAGTTTCATTGTCAGACCTTATCCTCTCCATGGTCACTCCTTTGTTGTTTTGCACCTGCAAAATTAGTTCTGGAAGCTAGAGCTTGACATCGTCCTTCATCTTTAGGAGCCTCACCCAAGTGTACCTCTAGTAGTCATAAAAAACTAAAAGAGTGAACCTCTTCCCTCCGATGGTGGGTGGTTTGACTGGTCCAAAAAGATCCATGTGCAGCAGCTCCAAAAGTTGGTATGTGCTTGTTGTTACTCGATGATTTTTAAAGGAAGTTTTGGTCTGCTTCCTCGTCTAGCATGCTCTACAGACACCATCCTTCTTGAATCTAGTTTGTAGAAGTCCTTCCACTAGTCTGATTGACTGAAAATTGAGGTGGCTCAGTCTTGTGCCAGAGCCAATTAGTGCCTTCTTGAGATGAGCTTGTAGCTACAAGGTAAGTACCAGCTTGGCTGCTCTCCCGATCCACGATATATAGACTCCCTTTTCTGATTCTTTTCAGTATGACCTATTCAGAGTTTTTGTCTTTGATTAGGCACTCAGCTTTCGCAAATTGCATCTCGTATCCACTTTGAATAAGCTGACTGATACTCAGCAAGTTGTAGTTGAGGTTGATGACCAAGGATACGTTCTGAATGGTTATGCCATTGTATTCCACGCATCCCTTGCCTATGACTCTCCCCTTTGAATCATCGCCAAATACTACAGGGGGTCATCTCGCCATTTTCAGCTTCGAGAGTAAGTCTTTTTCTCCGATCATGTGGGCAGAACATCCACTATCAAGAATCCAAGCTCTCTTCTTCTTCTGGAGTTTATTCCGATGTCCCTGTACCTGTAACACAGTGAAAGTAAGACCTTAGGTACCCGCGCTTCTGTGGGTCCTGCTGTGTTAGTCCTTTGGATCCACCCTTTAGGAATACAAACTTATTTCACCTTAAGTATAGGTGAGTTCTTCTCCACCTTACTCTTCCTTCTGAAATAGTGTATGTTATTTGAATGCATGTTAGAAAGAATGGTGGGTGTGTGTGAACTCTTTTGGGAAACTGAGTTTCCGGAAACTGAGTTCATGAAAACCAAGTTTCTCGAAACTAAGTTCCTATAAGAGTCTCCGAAACTAAGTCCCGGTTGTGCAGTCTTCCTATCCCTTAAAGAGGAAACATGTTTGGGCTTATACCTTAAGCAGGTGTTCCCCCTACTTGGATTAGTCCTTTTCTCATAAGAAGTATGATTAAAGGACCTCGGATTTCTGTAATCCGGACATGAAACTGACTTTTTACAAACTCAGTTTTAGTTGCTGAAATGGGTTTCCTTACATTAGGAACAAATAGATTCACCCACTTCTTAGGCATATTTGGCTTCTATTGGTCCTGATATACCAGACTCGTCGTGTTTAAACAGGAACACGAAATGCAGCGGAATGATTTAACGTCACTTACACTTATGTTTTCCTTTAAAGATTATTTAAACTCAGGGATTGATTAAAATTTCTTCACAGTTATACACTAGCAATACGATTGCTAGGTTTAAAATCTCTTGCGTAATAAAATAGTAAATGAACACAATATTTATAGTGATTCGATCCAAATAGATCTACGTCCACTCCTTAGCCGAAACGCTAAGAATTTCACTAAGTAAGTATACAAAGTACAAGGAATCGTCCTTTCCGTGTAGTAGAACAGTGAGCTTTCGAACTGGCCACTTCACAACTATCCTCGGTTACTTCGCAGTTCTTAGTCTGATTCAGCTACAGTCAAGTCAAGGGCGGGACCTTCGTAAAACTTGACTTTCGCCGACAGTGATGGGAGTTTTTATAGTTCTCTCCTGAACTTATCTGTTTTTG
>JAPKLW010000223.1:585401-677567 GCA_026898455.1 Plectranthus barbatus
TTGCTAACTCTCTTCTAGCGGTCTGCTTTTGCTAGAGTCTGACTGCTAACGCTTCAGCAAGGTTTAGCACTCAATTCCTCTGAAATGTTCTAGCAGATGCTGACTTCCTCAGCGTTCTGCTAAACTCCTTCTGTCAGCTAAGATGATCCTTCTTAGCAGTCTCTTCCTTTATCATATGTTTGCTAACGCCTTAGCAAACATTCTCTTTAGCATTCTTTGATATCTACTTGAAGTGCTTCTAGCAACCTATTCTATTACAACTCAATATTCACCCTATACAGGACATTACACGTGTTGCTAGACTATGCTAGAATTCAGCAATGATCGACCAAACGCTAAGGCTTTGATTCAACAAAACCTATTACAAATTTGATCCTAAGGGGAGAATCTCAAAATGATTCCCAACAGCTTCTTCTCAAGTTTATTCAGTTTAGGAACTGAATTATTTTTAAGTTCAGGAACTGAGTTCAGTTTTGGAACTTACTTCTTCCCTTTACCTTGATTGGAAGAACAAGAGCTTTTGTAGAAATTGACTACTCCTTTACCTAGCAACTTAACTTCTAAACTGGAATTTCATTTAAAGTGATGATCTTTTAACTTTCCAGTTTCAAAAGTGGATGCCTGATTGCTCAAAACATTTTTAGAAAATCCTAACCCTAATTTATCTAAGAGGTATCTCTGAGCTCTCAAAGACTTCTCAGTTTTGCTAGCACTCGAATAAAGTGAGCAAATAAGTTTTTGGTCGCTAGCAACTTTGGGTTTTAAAGAATTGCATTCCTCATAAACATTTTGAAATTTTTTTAGTAAAATGGAATGTTCTTCTTTTAGTTTAGTCAGCTCCGCAATGAGTGACCTCTGTTCTTCGATCTTCAAGTTTAATTGAGGAGTTTTCTCTGACTAAAGCATTTTTTTAGTTCGTAAAACTTGGAAAACTCTTTTGAAAGGATTTCAAGAGTAACATCATCTAAATCTGAGAAAATCAATTCAGTGTTTCACTCAAAACATGCCTTGGGTGGTCTCTCACTAAACTTTTGTTCACTTTCTTGTGAACTTTCAGTCTTGGCCTTGACCTTCTCAAGATGTTATGTCAGCTTCCTCATTTGTTCTTTGATAAGATCGTATTTTGCATCACTTATCACATTGTTTTCTTATTTGTTTCATGCATTTACTTTCATTTTTAGTTAATAATTGAGCATGAACTGTTTATAAGGGGTATTATGCTTGTCATGCTCAGTTTTGTAGGTATTTGAGGCTAAGAATGAGCATAAGGTGAAAAGAGCCGAGCTACATAGAGTTGTTGTTTTGATTGACACATGGGAAGTCAACCAAGTTAGAAGACGTGCCAAAATCCTGAAGCGTGACCTCTGTGTCGATCGACGTGGTGCATGTCGATCGACACGAAGGTTGGATGTCGATCGAAGAAAGGAAGGAAGAAGAAGGCTCGACATATGCATGTGTGTCGATCAACACCACCAGTGTTGACCGACACAGAAGATGGCCATTGCCTAGATGTTGATTTGCGTGTGTGTCGATCGACACAGAAGTTCGGGAAAGAAAGAAAATCCCAATTTGGCAATTTTTGATATTTTGCCCATTTCCTTTTGAAGATCAAATTCCTCCCCTATAAATAGGACCTTATTAGCTCAAAAATTATCACTCTTTATCATTATTTTTCAGAATTAAACTCTTTAATTTCCAGTACTCTTTAGTTTTATTGTTGCAATTGGATTCAAAGACTTTAAGGTTCCTATTTCTTCAATGCATCAAGTAAGTTATTTTATATCTTTTGCAATGTGAGCTTTTAATATGTAAGGCTGGAAACCATAACAGGTTCTAGGGTTTTCACCATCCTCTTTGGCATGTGTTAATTCGATTAATTCCAAACCCTTATTAACTTGGTTCAAATTCTATGATTTTCAATCCAAAATCTATATTCAATTGAAGTATCGAGAGATGAAAATTGTATTAGGTTTATAGTTATTAATTTGAGACCGAGAGGAGATAATTAGTAACAGGAAATTAGAATTTTGATACAATTGTTTTATGTCTCAAAAGGAAGAATCAGTTGTAGGGTTTTCAAATCCGTATCTATAATGAGATTGATTAACTTGTGTTTTTTAGACCTAGAGGAGATAATCACTAGTTAATAATCTAGATTTTAATTGCCTAACCAAAGAATTAATTCCAAAATATCATATTTCCACCTAAGTCATTATTTTTGGTTTTGATTGATTGTTTATTCATGTTGAATTGGATTGGTTGATTTCCCTAGAATCTGTGCTTTTCATTTATTGAATTATACTTCAAAAAAGTTATTTCTGGTTTGAAAAACAAAACCCTCTTCTAAAAATTGGTTCACTCAATCAAAGAATAGAAAAACTATATCCAGTAAATGAGATGATTTCGTCACACTGTCCCTGTTAGTTCGACCACCTTAGGGTGTAATTAATAATTTATTTGCTCGCTGCTTTTTGTAGTTATCAAATTGCATCGTTGTCAAGGATAGTTAGATTTTATCTCGTTATTGGATTGTTTTGATATTTTTTGGCTTGAGTTTTTCTATTCGCGTGCGTGTGTGTGAAATTTTTGCTTCTATTTTGATCGATAGAGCCTCTGTCGATCTATACAGAAGCAACGTTCGTGTCGATCAGCATCTGTGTCGATCGACAGCCTCCTTGTCGGTTGACTCAGAGACTGATTCTCTACAATTGTCTCCTTTTTCAGGTGCATGAACACAAGAGCAAAAGGAAAGTAGCTTGAAGCCTTTAACCCAGAGATAGAAGCCACCCATAGGAGGAACAAAAGCAAAGGAAAGAACAAGGAAAGAGAGGCTGAGATGGAACAACAACCGGAAGCACCACTTCAAAACATGACTCCCGAGGAGCAAAGACAGTTCATGGATGAGGTCTGACAACTAAGGGAGCAAATCCAAGTGGCACAAGCAATTCAAACAAAGCAAGCTGTCAGACTGGCAGCCATGAACAATGGAGGAACCCCTGAAAGGCAAATTGTGGTGCCCCACAGATCCATCCTAGATCGTTTCCTGCCACAGAGAGAGGAACCAAGATTCCAAGTTGGTGTTGATGCTAACAACTTCGAGCTGAAGACAGACCTAATTCAGATGGTCCAGCAGAACCAGTATGCAGGGAAGGCCATTGAAGACCCATACATCCACCTCAGTCAGTTCATCGAGGTGTGCAATATGGTGAAGCAGAATGGAGTGCCTCAAGACACCATCCATATGCTCTTATTTTCTTTTTCTCTCAGGGATGAGGCCCAGTCATGGTTTGCTAGCTTGGGCAAGAGCAGGATCGCCACCAGGGCACAACTTCGAGCAGAGTTTCTCACCAACTTCTTCCCGTCCAGTGTCATCATGAAGAGGAAGTCCGACATCACTCACTTCAGTCAGAAGTACAACGAGACCTTCTATGAAGCTTAGAAGATATACAAGGAGATTTTGAGAATGTGCACCGGTCATGGGATTGATTTGGAGATGCAGGTATGCCACTTTTATGGGGGACTAACCCCTCACCTGAAAGAGTTGGTGGATGCTTTAGCCGGAGGCCTTCTCATGAAGAAGAGTGGAGATGAAGGGATGCAACTTCTTGCAGACATGGCCCTCAACAATCATCAATGGCTTACTGAAAGGCAGAAAGCAGTCAATGTAGTGACCACTAATCCATAAATTGATGTGGTGGCAGAAGTAAAGAAGCTTCGAGAAGAGTTCACAAAGTTGGAAGCTGGTAGAACATCGGCAGCAGCTGTGTCAGATCCAAATATGGCCATCGTCCCTGTTGAGGCCGACTACATCTACCGAGGAAGCAGTTCGAGCACCTCCAATACCGTTGAAGTGAATTATGCCAATGAAGGTTACAACAACAACAACTATCGAGCCAACAATCAAGGGTACAATTATAGTGCTAAAAATCACCCGGGTTTTTCATACTCTAACCCTTATGCAGTTGAGAACCCTCCACTGAGGTTCAATGTTGGAGCCAGGGCATAAATTATGGAGAAGAAGAGGTCCGTATTGGAGAAGACCCTTGACAAGTTCATAAAAAGCTCCGACAACCGCTTTGGAAAGGTGGAGACTGAAGTGAAAGGGATGGAAACTCACTTGCAGCACATGACGAAGCACCTTCAGATGCTCGACACACAATTGAGTTAGATTGCCACCACTTTGAGCAATCAACACAAGCCCGGTCAGCTCCCCAGCACCACAAAGATCAATCCAGACAAGGCCAAACAAGTGAATGCAATTTCTTTGAGGTCTGGTACGAGGTATGATGGTCCTAGCATGCCCGAGGATGATTTTGAGAATAAAGAGGACAAAATTCCCTCAAGAGATGCCTCTGTTTTGACCGACACAGTGCCTGTGTCGGTCAATACAAGAGACTGACATGCAGGTAAATCGAGCGACATGGAGGACAACTCGATCGATAGGGGCAATGCAACCGTGTTGACCAACACAGCCCCTATCAATCGACATGCAGGACAAGAGGCAGCGGTCGACAGGCTTGCAAATCAACTGATTCAGAGACCAAATGAAGCTAAAAATTCAGAGAAGAGCGGTGATCCAACTCCTTCAATGCCCTTTCCTCAAAGATTTGCAAAGAAGAAAGAGGATTCAAAGTTTCCTCGGTTTGTGGAGAATCTCAAGAAGGTCAACATCAACATTCAATTGATCAAGGCTCTCCGCGAGATTCCTGGTTATATGAAGTTCTTGAGGAAGCTGATGATAGAAAATAAACCGATAATTGAAGATCAAACTATTTCAATTCATGAACAATGTAGTCTTCTTTTGCAGAAACAGGTACCACCAAAGAGATTTGACCCGGGATGCTTCTCCATTTTGATCGAGATTGGGGGGAAGGAGTTCAGGGATATCCTCTGCGACACAGGAGCCAGCATTAACTTGATGCCTTACTCGGTTTTCCAGAAGCTGCAGATAGGCGAGATGATGCCAACCTCAATCACTTTTCAGATGGTTGATCGCTCAATTTCTCGACCAAGGGGAGCTGTGGAAGATGTTTCAGTTCGTGTTGGTCATTTAACTTTTCCTGCTGACTTTGTTGTCTTGGATATGAAGGAACAACATGGAATGCCGAAGATCCTTGGAAGAGAGTTTTTGAAGACAAGTGGTGCACTAAACGGGATGGAAAAATTGCTAATTACACCATCTTCTTCTGAGCTCGCCACTATTATTCATGATTGGACGGTTTACATGATCGATGCAAGGGTGCGGCGAGTTTGGACCTGACCTCCTTGGTGAATGATCCCTATCGTCGAGCCACAACAATAACTAAGGCACTAAATGGGAGGTAACCCATTGTTCCACTTTGTTTATTTCCATTTTTCTCTAATTTTTGTGTGCTGTTTTTTCTTTCAATTAAAAAAAATTCGGAACTCTATTTCAATCGACACACAGGGTGTCGATCGACACAGAGGCGATTGACAATTGGGTCGACAAGAAGGCTCTGTGTCGATCGACACAAAGTGCTAGCAGCAGCAGTTTTTGTCTTTCGAGTTTTTCAGCCTCCGAGGGATAAAAAAAATTGGTGTCTGAGACCAACATTGAGGTGATGTTTCACTCCTAGTCTGATTTTCAAATTTATTCCCTTTGTCAATTGAAAAAGTTTGGGGGAAGGAGGACTTGGAGTTGAAACTATTTCTTCCCTTTTACTTTATGCTTTCAGTTAGTTTAAATTTATGCCTAGTCTAAAAGATTTTGCATGATTTTGTTGCATTGTTTGAATAAATTTTAATTTTGTGAGGATAATTGCGTAGCTATGAGATAACCCTAGCAAGAATGCGAGATTTGAATCAATTGACTTTAGTATGCATTGATTGTGATAGTGGTTGAGTATGTCTATGAATGTAGAAATCCGCATGATTACTTGTTTTGAAGCTTACATTGGCATGAAGTTGATGATGATTTGATGTTTACTATGGAAGAAAAAATGTCTCAAGTGAAATTTGGTTGCCCAAATTAATGGCGGACTCCATCCTCCCCTTCAACTATTAACTTCAAAAATTCTTATAATTTCCTCTGAATGCAAATGTTAGTGAAATTTTATTGCACATCTTTTTCTCAGCACAAATGTATGTCCATTCTTCATGAATGCCAACGTTCTTCTCTTGAATGACATTGCAGAGAGTCAACATTGTATTGGACAAACTCTACTTCCATAGTTGCTCTTGATTCATCCGCAAAGTTCATCAATTGCAACCAAATGCATGATAATCACAAATCATCGAAGTAATGGCGATCTGAATAAAAAGCTCGACCCATTTCCTGTAGAAATTGATTCATATTTTTCAAAAGTTGAAGTAACAACATTTCTTTTGCCTTTCTATTCTATGAAGCCATGGGAACAAAGAGTTTTCCTTTCAATCAGAATATTCATCTTATAATCAGAAGAAATAATTTATCCCGTATCAATTAAGTGAAAGATTTCAACTTGCCCCCAAGGGAAGATTTGTTGCCGCCTATGGCTTGACCTCAACAAGGAAATCTCATAAAAAGTATTTCATACTTATTGGAAAATTTTGTTTCCGTGAAAAGGAGTTTCAATTTTCGGGAAGTGAGTTTCAATTTTCGTGAAGTGAGAATCCATTCGGCTTCATTGAAGAGAAAATCCAACTTCCAAGAAAATCACATTAAAGGTTTTTACTTGCATCAACAGAAGACTCCTTCAATATTGTGAAATTAGAAACTCCATCAATAGAACTCTCATAGAGAATTCTTCACTACTTCATCAGTCACCAAGAGAATGCAAATCATGACTGAACTTAGAGTAAGTCTAAGTTGCCTACGTACCATTCAAAAAAAAAAATTTGATTTTGTTTTGCCGTACACAGTTTATACTCATGCGGGTCAGGAGGAACAAACAGTTTAGGCTCGTGTGTCATGGAGCTGTCTTCATGATTTTAGGGGAATGTCGTGCACAGTTTATACTCATGCGGGCCAGGAGTGACAAACAGTTTAGGCTCGTGCGTCATAGAGCTGTCTTCATGATTTGGGTCTCCTGTTTTTTTTTCGTCTTTCCTTTTTCTTTTCGATTCTTTTTGTCTTTCTTTTTTTTCATTTTTTTTATCTTTCTCTTTTTTCGCTTTTCCATTTTTCTCTTTTTTTGCTTTTCCATTTTTCTTCTTTTTTTATCTACATATTTACACGTCACATCTTCATCATCATTTTTTTTCTAAGGATAATAACGTTTCAAGAACTTGCCATTTATTGGCCCAACTCGTACGTGGTCTTCTTCAGAAACTAAAAGATAAGCACCGTTAGTGTAGACTTCCTTGACAACGTATGGACCGTCCCATCTTGAGGTAAACTTGTTGCCAACACGGTGTGTAGTGACAATCGGCCTTCTCACAGCAAGAACTAAATCCCCAACTTGGAAGGATCTTGTTCGTACTTTCTTGTTAAAAGCTTTTGACATGCGTGCTTGATAACACTCAAGTCTTTGTTGTGCTTCTAACCTTTTCTCATCGTGAGCTTCCAACTCCTCCAGACGCAGGCGTGCATTTTCTTCTTCAGTTAAGCCTTCTTGGATGGCCATTCTTAATGAAGGGATTTGCTGTTCGAGAGGAATAATAGCTTCTACGCCATACACAAGTGAGTATGGAGTTGCTTGCGTAGGTGTTCGATGAGTGGTCCGATATGCCCACAGAGCTTCTCCAACTCGCTCATGCCAATCACGATTGGATTTTGCTACAACCTTTTTCAGCAAATTGCATAATGTTTTATTGAAGGCTTCTGCTAGTCCGTTAGCAGGTGCATGATACATGGACGACTTTCGCTGCTTGAACTGAAACTTCTCACAAAGATTATCGATCAAAGCATTGCAAAATGGCTTTCCATTGTCGGTAATGATGTACCGGGGCACTCCATATCGAAAGATTATGTTGACTCTAATGAAATCAGCCACATTTTCTTTTTTTACTTCCTTCAACGGGATTGCTTCTGCCCACTTAGAGAAATAATCAGTTGCAGCCAAAATGTATAAGTGATCTGCTGAAGATTTCGTCATTGGCCCCACAACATCTAGGCCCCAAGCATCGAAGGGCCATGAGGCAACTGTCGGATGCAATGGTTCTGGCGGTTGATGGATAAGATTTGCATGGAACTGACAAGGTTGACATCTTTGTGCATAACTCGTACAATCTTTCACCATTGTTGGCCAGTAATATCCCATTCTCTTGATACGGAAGTGCAATTTTGGACCAGATTGGTGAGCACCACAAATACCAGAGTGTGCCTCCTCCATTGCTTGTTTTGCTTCTTCTTCTGCTAAACATCGTAGGAGGACTCCATCGAAAGATCTTCGAAACAGAGTGTCTTTAAAATAGACAAATCGAGCACTACGACGTCGAACATCAACCTTTTGACGTGGATCATCTGGCAGCTTCCCATTCTCTAAATAATCAACAAATGGCTGGCGCCAGTCTTCCTTGTCGATCTCAAACACTTCAACCATATTATTATCTTCTTCATCTTCTTCATCCTCAAACATGGGTGGTATTACCCAACTTTTGCAGACCGGAATGCAGGTTTCATTACTTGGCATGGCTAACATGGAGGCAAGTTTGGCTAATGCATCAGCTTGTTTATTTTCACTTCGTGGGATATGTTCTAGATCTATACCTCCTAGCCATCGAATCATTCTTTGTGCATACTTGTCATAGGGCATCAACTCGGGTTTCTTGACATCGTATGATCCAAGTAGTTGATTAATTACCAACTTAGAATCACCGTATATTCTTATTTGGAACCTCTTGGCATCCATCGCCATTTCCAACCCAAGGATAAGCGCTTGGTACTCAGCAACATTGTTAGAGCAATTCTTGGTCAAAGTAAATGAGTATGGCAGGACTTCTTCATCAGGTGTCACGAATACTACCCCTGCGTCGGCTCCTTCTTTATGGGATGCTCCATCAAAATACATCTTCCAAGGTGGTGATATCTCAACTGTGAGGACATCTTCATCTGGAAAGTCATCAGTTAATTCCCATTCGGCGGGGATTGGATGATCAGCCAAGAAATCGGCTAACACTTGCCCTTTGACGGCCTTTTGAGGAACATATATGATTTCAAATTGTTGTAACCGAAGATACCATCGTGCAAGTCTATCAGAGAGCACGGGTTTTGACATGACATACTTCAAAGGATTTGCCTTTGAGATGAGTCGGACAGAATGAGCTTGAAAATAATGTTTAAGCTTTTGGATGGAAAATATCAAAGCTAAACATAATTTTTCAATTGGGGAGTAGTTGAGCTCATTTGGTGTCATCATCCTGCTTAGATAATACAAAGCATTCTCCTTCTTTTCTTCATTTTCTTGAGCAAGCAATGCCCCCATTGAGCGCTCTTGAGCGGCAATGTATAATATCAATGGGCGTCCAATAATAGGCGCAGTCAAAACAGGCGGTTTTGTCAGGTAAGCTTTTATGTTTTCAAAGGCATTTCTACAAGCTTCATTCCATTCAAACGGAATTCCCTTTTTCATGATCCTACTAAAAGGCTGGCAACGACCTGCCAAATTTGAAATAAATCTGCGCAAGTAGGCTAACTTTCCTTGTAAACTTTTCAGCTCATGGATATTACGAGGTTCGGGCATCTTCAGGATTGCATCAATTTTTGCTTGCTTAATTTCAATCCCTCGATGACGAACAATGAACCCGAGAAACTTCCCGGACTTCACTCCAAATGCACATTTCAAAGGATTCATCTTCAATTGATATTTCCTAAGCCGGTGAAAGATCATTCTCAAATCTTCTAGGTGATCTTCCCACCTTCGTGATTTGACCACAACATCATCAACGTAACATTCAATGTGTTTATGGAGTATGTCATCAAATATTTTCTGCATGGCTCTTTGGTATGTTGCGCCAGCATTTTTTAATCCAAAAGGCATTACTTTGTAACAGTATATACCTTTGGGAGTACGAAATGCTGTCATTTCTTCGTCTTCTGGTGACATACAAATTTGGTTATAACCAGAAGAGCCGTCCATAAAAGATAGTGCCTCGTGGCCAGTAGTAGCATCAATCATCAACTCTGTTATTGTCAGCGGAAAATCATCCTTTGGGCATGCCTCATTAAGATCTCTGAAATCAACGCAAACTCTGATTTGTCCATTTTTCTTTCTTACTGGGACAATGCTTGAGATCCATGTCGGATATTTGACTTCCCTTATGAATCCAACTTCAATGAGTTTGTTCACTTCAGCTTCAATCAAAGGAATTAGCTCTGGTTGGAATCGACGTTGTGCTTGCTTGACGGCCCGCACACCTCTTTTGACTGACAGACGATGAACAACTATCTTGGGGTCCAGCCCTGGCATCTCTTTGTATGACCAAGCAAATATGTCCTTAAATTCTTTTAACAACTCCACGTAGGATTTCTCCTCGTTAGAAGTTAGCATTGCACTGATGTAAGTTGGCCTTGGGTCATCAACAGTTCCCAAGTTAATTTCTCTCAACTCATCAACAGTTCTTTAACACCTTCTTCAAGCTGCGGAGGGGCATCTTTGGCATCTTCTTCCTCCATCGTACCGTCTTCATTTAGGGTAATATGGTATGAAGAAACCTCCTTCTCTCCTACGAGCGGATCATCTGATGACGCAACACTTTCTCCATCATCATCATCCTTTGAGACTTTTGTCAGAATGACAGTCTGCTCTGTAGCTTTCAATTCTCTTCCACATGAGATGGTTAATGTGGTTTGCCTCTTCATGCGGGAGGGAATTAAACTCCTTAGCTTTGTAAACTGCAAATCCTCATCGGTATTTGTCTTGGTCATTGTTGATTTATGATGACTTCTTTTTTCATCCGTAAGCGGCCCCAGTCTTTCAAACACAGACAGTCGTGGGTGCTTTTTCTTTCTATCACTGATTGCATCTTTTGTCGAAGACCTTTCTTCTTCAGTGATATAGCAGGTGTTACCCCTTCTAATCGCAATACGAACTGGAGCTTGCGGGGCAAATCCTAGTCCTTTCCTGTGGCTGACGTCTGAATTTAAAGACTTTTCACTGATGTTGATTCTTCTTGTTGGCCGGTCCACTATCTTTGGATGGCAGGTTTCTGACTTAGGGCCATAACCTGCTTTAACCAAAAGTGAGAATGCTTTTGGGCCATAATTCTTTGCAATTATTCTTTCAGAAAGTTCTCCATGCTCGGTTATAGCACTGCGAATGGGTCGGAC
Organism: Plectranthus barbatus; assembly: GCA_026898455.1. Classification (NCBI taxonomy): domain Eukaryota; kingdom Viridiplantae; phylum Streptophyta; class Magnoliopsida; order Lamiales; family Lamiaceae; genus Plectranthus; species Plectranthus barbatus. Next base: position 596,611 of record JAPKLW010000223.1, read on the forward strand.
AAATCCATTCAATGGTTGCAGCATAGGCTTACCAGCATCAATCTTTGTTAAAGGGAACGTTAGGTCTTTCATGGACTCCTTCTCCATGAGAGGAGTTTTACCATTGTGAATCTTTGCATCATCATTGATTTGGACAACCTTCTTACGTGTCAAATAGTATTTTGCATCCGCGAAATGTGATTCTGATTCCATGAACGGATTGCTATCACCCACCACCTTCTTTACTACTCCATTTTTGCAATACTTCAGACATTGATGCCAAGTGGAGGGAATAACGCCATTTTTGTGCAGCCATGGACGACCAAGAAGCATGTTATAGGATGTATTGGCGTCGATGACATGGAATAACACTGTTGTTGCCATATCATTCATTAACAGGTCCAAGATCACTGTTCCTAAAGCTCTTTGCCCTTCATGATTAAATCCTTGGATCATTAATCGGCTATCCGCGAGCTCATCCATGGAAATCCCCAATTTCTTTAGAGTACGTAAAGGCAGGATGTTGACTGCTGACCCTCCATCCACCAGTATTCTATTTAACTTTTGCTCGCGAACATAGCCAATTACAAACAACGGTCAATTGTGTGAATCTGGGCCTAATTCGAAATCTTCATCCGTGAAAGTTATTGCAAGTACAGATCCCGCGCTTGTCATCTTTTCTTTTGGAAGGAAGCGTTCTTCTGCCTGCTTTGAACTTTCTCCCACGGCTTTTTCAATCTTGAATGTGATTGTGTTGGCAGTGGCCGCCTCCTCCTCAAGCGAAATTTTGCCTTGACGAGCTAGTTGCATCACTTTGTCCTTAAATATGAAACAATCTTGTATGGGATGACTGACTAAGCGATGATACTTGCAATACTTTGGATTATCAACCTGGTTGGCTTCTTCGGGACGTTTCATCTCTGGTAATTCAATGAGCTTTGCTTGGAGTAGATCATCGAAGATTCCTGGCACATCTGAATTCAGAAATGGATACTCTCTTTGTTGCATTTCTTTGAGGGTTAGCTTCCTCTGCACGTTTTCCTGTGGAATAGTCCGCTTTTCTTTGTTGACTTCCTTTTTCTGAAATGCAACTGGAGTTGCTCTGATTGCCATAGATTCTTTCTTCATGGGTTTATCAAATGGTTTTCCCACTTTTCGAAAGTCTTTCCTTTCTTGAAATCTTCGGGGATCTTGGTTTGGCGGTTCTTTCATCCCACTAGCTGCCATGCTCAGTTCCATGTCATGGGCCCTAGTGGCCAGTTCTTCAAAAGTCCTTGGTTGAATTCCTTTCAGGATGTACTGAAGGCCCCATTTCATCCCTTGAATACACATCTCAATTGCAGAGGTTTCTGAAAGACGATCTCTGCAGTTGAGGCATAAGTTTCTCCATCGATTGATATAGTCAATGACTGGTTCTTCTTTCCATTGGTGAGTATTGGTGAGTTCCACCATGCTGACAGTTCTCTTTGTGCTATAAAAGCGATTAAGGAATTCGTGCTCTAATTGCCCCCAGCTGTCGATTGAGTTCGGTTCCAAGTCCGTATACCAATCGAAGGCATTTCCTTTAAGAGATCGCACGAATTGCTTCACCAAGTGGTCTCCGTATGTTCCAGCATTGTTGCAGGTTTCGACGAAATGAGCAACATGTTGTCTTGGATTTCCCTTTCCATCAAATTGTTGGAATTTTGGTGGCTGATAGCCCATGGGCATCCTCAAATTGTCAATTCTTCTAGTGTATGGCTTGGAGTAAACTAGTGACAACTTAGAGCTTTCATCGAACTTATTTTTCAAAGTTCCTTCGATAAATTCCTTGAGTTGGTCAATTTGGATGAAACCATCAGAGGAGATAGGTAAACCTTTGGATGCAGATTTTGCCTCATCATTTGCTTATTTTTCTTCAGGCGTTTCCATATCGTTACTTTGCTCACCTTCGTCATCATTTGTTTGACTGGACTCTCCTTTCTCTTTCTTAAGCCTTGCAATCTCGGCGCTTTGATCTTGTAGCTATTTTCTTAGCATGTCCACTAACTCTTTCATGCTTGCAAGTTGTTCTTCTACGGTAGAAGTGTTAACCATTATCACTGATGAGGAAGCATTGCTTCTATGAACTTCATCGTCAGAAGCAATCGACTTTAGAGTCTCCAATGCCTGTCGTGCCATACTTCTTTTAACGACACCGACAATTTTTGAGGTATTCGATGCCAGAGACATCCTTGAACTTGGATGAAGAAAAGAGATGAAAGGTAGAGAAGGTCCCACTGGGCGTGCCAAAATTTATAATCGCGAAAATCGTATTCAATTAAATAAACACGAAATTTGGATACAATTCAATCTCAAATTGGATCAAAATAAATTTTGTGGATTCTGTCTCTATTCTTCCTTTGATTCTTCTCTTCGAACTTGATCTTTAAGTGTTCTTCGAGGTCTTCAACAGAATTTGGCTCCGTCGATCCTCTTCAATTTGATCTTGAAGCTTTATAACGTTAATCCAAAGGGTTTTCACCTTGTTTTTGGATTAAACGTCATGTTTGGATGATTTCTTGAAGATCTTCGACCTTGTTCTTCGTGTTCTTGAAGCTTGATCTTCTTGTTCTTCTTGATTTTGGTCTTTGATCCTTTACTTCAACAATTTGGAGGACTTCTAACATTTCTTCGGGGACTATGAGCCTTGATTCCGAATCAAACGTAGGATTTGCTTGACTTTGATGAAGAATGCGTTGAAGATGACGAAGAACGCCTTCAAATCTTCAAAGGAATGCCTTAAATCTTGGAGAGAATTCTTCAAGTCTCGAGCTCTTCAATTTGCCTTCTTCACTTCACTTTACTTCTTATTTTTCTTCAATTTATGCCTTGTATTTATAGGCAAAATTGAGACATGTGGCAACATTTGATTGGTTGAACAAGTGGTGATCCCATGCATCTCATTTTGGGTGAGCTTGCCACGTGTCGGCCTTTCATTGGGCAATGATTTTTATATATTAAATATTCCTTTTATTTATTTTAATTTAGGAATTCTTTTTAAATAAATTCCTAAAATATAAATAAATTGGTATTTAATATTTTAAATCCACGTGGCACGTGTTAATTGGCCGTGAATTTTTATGTGTCTACACCAACAAAGATAAACTTGGACATACTCTGACGGCTGCATCAATGTGAAATAACAAACTTTCATATAATGGCATGGCTAGCCAATCACTTCGACAATAGCCCTCCCACTTCTCTCTCTCTATAAATAGCTTCAGAGATCTTTGAAGAGAAGTCAAAATGCAAGAACGAAATACAAGCACGCGAGCTTCCAAGCAAAAATTCTCTCACGTAATCTTAAGTTCAGTTAGTTTTTCATATCGCAGTACACAAAACTCTTAGCACTCTTTGCTAGAGATATCTTCCGGAGTTCACTCTTCTTTGGAGATGAATCCGAGATCGATTTTCGAAATCTTTTTAGAAACCGATGCTCACATCTACTAACTGTAATAACATTATGTGAAGAACTAAAACTCACACCACTTTCTAGAGAGAGAGGCCCAGTGACGCATTTGTGGCCGATTAGCATGAAGAGAGCAGACACAAGTGGACTTGTTGGGTGCGTATACAACCCGAAGGTGTTGGGTTACAAGATCTGTGAAGAACTGAAAACACTGCAAGTAATTATGTCTAGTACAACAAGTTTTTACAACTATATTTGCAGGTACTGCTAGTATGAGAACAATTGAAATAAAATGAAATTAAATAAATAAAAGAAAATAAAAAGGAATAAATCCCAGCCGAGTCGAGGAAGCCCTCTTCCCGCAAGACAAATTCGCCGATGTAGTGCTCGTCTAATGGCGGTTTGTCCCCAAAGGTAAAACAGCTTTGTCTTTTTCGAGGCAGCACCGCAATCAGAAAGGCTCCGGCGCACTGAACAGAGGTGAAACTGAGTTGCAGAAGAACAACAAAAAAGATGCAGCAATATGGGAATAAAGATGTAGTCTCTGGCTAAGTGAGTTTGTCTCTTGTCTGGTGACGGGGAACACATATGTTCGTTATCTAGCCACTGGGGACAGCTCCTATGCATGCATATTTATAGACATGTCCACCCAGGGGTTACGATCAATAATTAAATACGATCAACGGTTACAAATCGAGCATTAAGGTGTCGACGATTACGTCTCTCGTCACTAATATTGTGACGTTACAAACCAAATATTAAGTGCTTGTGACGGTTACATTTCGACACTTAATATCGAAACATTACAACATCATCATTGTCTTGTCGGTTACAAACCAACATCATTAACACGTCGGTTAAAAACCAACATCATTATTACGATAATTACGAATTATGTCGCAAAGTATCGAGCACATAATATTCTTGTCCCCACATGTTGTAACTACCGCATTGACTGAGTCAACCACGTGTGCATGCACAATACAAATGTTAATCTCGATGTTTGTGTAACATCCGACATACTTAACAACCAGTCCATGTTAACACTAACATGTACCACCAATGCACATTTATTGTTACACACATACAAGTCTCAACTTGTATCAATTTGGGACATTAAACACATGTTTAATTATCTCATACACCATAACATGTCAATTTGTGGTTTAATTTCTCACTCACCGAAATTCAGATTTGAGAATATATATACCATAAAAAGTATTTAATTACGACAAAATTAAATATTTATCACGGGGAATTTATTCAACTAACCCCGAATTTCCAACAATCCCCCCCATGAGTGGAAATGCCTAAATGCATAAATGCATAGCCAACTGAATTTCAAGAACTGTTAATACACCTGAACAGGTAGCTTATGGCTTTGAACCGTTCATCTTCAATGTCATCGGGCACACTGGCGGTTTAGTGGTAAGAATACCTTGAACTAATCCTCCATCGTGTGTACCGAGACAACAACATTGAAATATTAACATTTCAACCTCCATTCATTCTCACGTTTGGTTCCATTACAGGCCATGGACACCCCCTTTGGTTTCATAAGTGTTCATTTGAAGCGGCCCCCACTTCCACTTATATAGGTGACCTCCTATTCGGAGCAATCCTGCATATCTCAATCATCACGAGATTTTCAGGAGTCATTAAAAGTCACTTAGGACTTAACCTATACCACATGCAGGCTCATAACGCCTCACTTGCTATCTTTAGGGAAGGGTAGATAGGTCATCTCCAAGGCATCACCACTAGAGAAGACATTATCTTGTTGGTGTTATCACTCGAACTTGTGTAGTTTAGTTGTCCCATTGAACCTAGTTCTTGGGATCTCCAATCATCTAGGTTGGGTATCCACTACACTCATTCATATTGTGGATTTCAATCTCATTCCCTTCAGCAACTTGATCTCATTCTTTAAACCTTTTGTTAGTACTAACATTCTAGTCTAGTACTCAACTTCCCCTTAGTTCGTCTTCATGCCATTCCACTTGAGTAGGGTTTTAACTTAATATTGCGGCCGCTTCGGTTATATTTTATATTTAATTAGCCAAGTAAATAAATATAACCTCAATGAGACCAAAACATACATGAGTTATGACATTAGAACAAATTAACATCTTATTTACCATGTCATAATACATCATCTCAATTTACATTAGTTAATCATCTTTGAGCAAGAAACTTGCATTCTTTAGCTCATCGAAGATGCATTAACTATGTACAAAATAATTACTATGTCTCAAAGTAGACATTTAGAAATTCACCTTATAGTGAATTATTTATAATGCCACAAATACTATTATTTTGGAATTATCACCACAATAATTCTCCTAGTGTGTTTAATTTGACCACCTAGAGCTTGAATCTCTTTAACAATTTAAAAGATGTTTCTATACGCCTTTTCACCACAAAAAATTGAAGAATATTCAAATAAAATTGCATGATCAATTTGACATTTTAATTCTTCAAGTATTACTACATGAAGAATAATGTTCAAAATCACATTTAGCAATTTGATTGAAATATTCATAACTCTTCATCACATTGAACTTGGTCAATTCTCTTAGTCATGTCTTAAAATATAGACATACTAAACAATACAATAGGGGTATTTCAATGCTCGTAATTTCTTAATCAATTGATTAAGTTTTCATTTCACAATTTTGTGAGCATTTTTTCCAACACTTTAACAAAGAATTGATACAACAATTTGTACCAAAATATCTTTGAACCACAACTTTATTCAACTTGATAAAGTAATAACTTTATTACAAGAGAATCAAGAGCACAAGACTAACACATAAGTCTTCACATTTGTTGTCTTCAACAACTTGTACAACAACATTGCCTTTGCTTGACTTAGTGCGCTTGTTAGACATGTGACAACACTTGCCACAATTGTAGCAATGCTACTTGAACTTAGGCTCACCCAAATATCTTTTGCCATTGTTCTCAACATTGAGCCTTTTACATTGTTAGACAAATACGATGCTCTAACAAAATTGGCTTTAACATCCTATTCAATCAAGAATTTAGGATCACTATTCTTATTGTCATCTTCAATTTGAAGCTTTACAATAAGATCCTCAAGAGTCACAACCTATGCTTTATGAAAAAGGTAGCTCTTGAAATCCTAACACGAAGGATTCACTCATCACCACAATGGTGAACTCCGGTAAGACCATCCATTCGACATAAACACAATGCACAATGCACTTGTTTCATGACCGACCGAGAGTCTACCATTTTGCACTCAAGGTACATGGCCACGACATACATTTTCGTGCCAACATTTTTTTTTCTCTTTCATAGTGTTTGGAATTACATTACAATAGATCATACACTACGAATCTACCAAAATATCAAAATAAAAATTTTGACAACATGGAGGAAAATAAAATTAAAGTAATCACAACTTCTCTTCCTCCAATATCCACCTCCTCCATTCATCATCTTAACCTTTGGGGAGGTGATGGACTCATCATTCCACAAGTTCCCACAATTGCACGATTGCAAGAGACATTGGAAGAACACACACATGCCCCAAATTCAATCTTGAACATGAGTGGAGCACTTGTTGCCCCTTCAATTCCACAACATTGACATCATCCTACACAAGGAACATGTTAAAATATTAAATAAGATCTTACACAAATATACAAAGAGTAATAATCATTGTGAGATGAATTATCAAAACAATCATTAATCCATTGTTGTAGGGTTCATCATCGACACATGACTACTTATTCTCTTTGAAATAGTAGAACCCAAACATGGTGAGATAGAAGTCTCTTTTGTTGCCAAGTCTTGAAGTCCATTCAAACAAACTTGAACGGTTTTTTGGCTTGCGCATTCGGAAGGAGTTGACGTTCGTTGTTGGAGTTGCTTCCTCCAGCACCATTGAGAGTGTGATCAGCCATCTCAGATCTTGAAAAGTATAATTTGTCTTGCGATTGTTAGGTTACAAGATCTGTGAAGAACTGAAAACACTGCAAGTAATTATGTCTAGTACAACAAGTTTTTACAACTATATCTGCAGGTATTGCTAGTACGAGAACAATTCAAATAAAATGAAATTAAATAAATAAAAGAAAATAAAAAGGAATAAATCCCAGCCGAGTCGAGGAAGTCCTCTTCCCGCAAGACAAATTTGCCAATGTAGTGCTCGTCTAACGGCAATTTGTCCCCAAAGGTAAAATGGCTCCGTCCTTTTCGAGGCAGCACCGCAATCGGAAAGGCTCCGGCGAACTGAACAGAGGTGAAACTGAGTTGCAGAAGAACAACGAAAAAGATGCAGCAATATGGGAATAAAGATGCAGTCTCTGGCTAAGTGAGCTTGTCTCTTGTCTGGTGACGGGGAACACGTATGTTCGATGTCTAGCCACCGGGGACAGCTCCTATGCATGCCTATTTATAGACATGTCCACCTAGGGGGTTTCGATCGATAATTAAATACGATCAATGGTTACAAACCGAGTATTATGGTGTCGACGATTACGTCTCTCGTCACTAATATCGTGATGTTACAAGCCAAATATTAAGTGCTCGTGACGGTTACGTTTTGACACATAATATCGAAACATTACAACGTCATCATTGTCTTGTCGGTTACAAACCGACATCATTAACACGTCGATTAAAAACCGACATCATTATTATGACAATTACGAATTATGTCGCAAATTATCGAGCACATAATATTCTTGTCCCCACATGTTGTAACTACCGCGTTGACTGAGTCAACCACGTGTGCATGTATAATATAAATGTTAATCTCGATGTTTGTTTAACATCCGACATACTTAACAACCAGTCCATGTTAACACTAACATGTACCACTAATGCACACTTATTGTTACACACATACAAGTCTCAACTTGTATCAATTTGGGACATTAAACACATGATTAATTATCTCATGCACCATAACATGCCAATTTGTGGTTTTATTTCTCACTCACCGAAATTCGGATTTGAGAATATATATATACCATAAAAAATATTTAATTACGACAAAATTAAATATTTATCACGGGAAATTTATTCAATTAACCCCGAATTTTCAACAGAAGGATGTATGAGCTTTCCGCGACTTCTATAGACCATGGCATCACTCTATAAATTTTTTCTAGTTATTCCAATCCATCTGACGATCGAAGACAGTGGACGTAGGATCACATGACATCCAAACCACTATAAATATTCTCTTTTATTCACTGCTTTCTGTTTCTATTCTTAGTTTTGTGTGCTAATTATATTTCTGAAACTAACTAAGTAAACTTTGCCAACTAAAGCCTTTTTAGAGTACCAATTGACTTGAAAAAGAATCAGCTGGACCACCACACTTAAAATCCTTCGGCTACGCACTTTACTTTGATGTTTTAGATAATATTTTGAAAATTGTTATGTTTTAGAATTATGATGGAAAACTAATTTTGCATGTTCGGTAGATGCACAAATTGCTTGTTTTTACAAAATAAATTTCTTAAAAAGTAAAAATGATTGATATTTCGACTATGATCATTAAATTAGTATTCTATACCATCTAATTGGTTGAACTAAACCGTTTAATGTGGTTTGGCCATTTTTTTTGAAAGATTAATTTGTCTGGTTGAATTTGTAAGATTTTCAAACTGTAAGTATTGATTTGACCGGATTGCATCTAGTCAATTTTTCGCTCTCATCATAACTTCATAATAAAATTGATAGTTTAATATATATTTGAAACAAAATTAGCAATTTGTGAGAAAAATCACATAAACTTTGAAATGTAATTGACCCTTTTATTCTTCTGTTTTAGCATTATAGTTTTTTCTATATGTTTTAGCATTGTCTTGAACTCTAGATAACATCCGTACTCATAACTTAATGTTTGGATAATTTTATCATCTTGGTCTCATGTAAAATTGTTTTATAAATTTTTGTGAGATAGGTTATAAACCCATTGGTCTTCGCTGTAAAAATAATTAAAGAAATTGTCTGAGTAATATAAAAATAAATTGAATATTGCAAAAAACAAATAAAAATAGTCCATTACTTTTACTTATGTTTTAAGTGGAAAAGCTCAAACATATAGACTTGCAAAAAAAAAAAATCGAAATAATTATAATGTCATCCTAAACCAACATTAAAGAGAACTATTATATTCACTTAGAAAAAATAAATATAAGGTAATTCTAACCATTTTTCTCACATAGCCCTTATTTTTTTAAAAAAAAATAATTATTAAATCATATTACTATTTTAACCCTATACCCCTAAACTAAATCTTAACATAATAAATTTAAAAATCACTTCCCTGTCTTCCAGCAAATCATTGCCCACTCAAAGAAAGGGAAAGGAATTATCAACACTTTAGCCATACATCTTCACGATTTCATCATTTGATCACCAAGAATTACCAGCGATTATTGGAACAAACATGAAGGAGCTTGGCCCACCTACAGGTTACAACGCTCATAGTTCCAATCTTAAGCAGCTTCATCTATTGCAAATTATGTTTGTGGTGGGAGATGTTGAAAGGATTTCTTATTGGTGGTAAATTAATTTCGTTTTTATGAGGGAGAATTAGTTATGGTCTAGTTGAAGACTTCATCGAGCACTCTCAATTTAAAAGGAATTTTTATGGTCGCGAAGACAATGTTCACTCAACCTTGCTATGTACTGGACAAAATTCGGTGGATTCTGATTCAAATTGGCGCTACCTTATATAAATCTAGATATCCTGCCGGTCCATGACGACACAAAAAACTCCTCTAGACATGACATTGCAAGCAGCTACACTTAATAGTTTACCATTGCAGCCATGAATTGCTTGGAGGTGGGAATAAATGGGATACGGCTAACTGCAAAGTAATTTAGGTTTTGTTTTCTAATTAGAATTTTAATTTAGGAACTACAAGAACAAAATATTCCCTCCGTCCCATTAGATTAGTCCAGTTTGGTTTCGGCACAGAAACCAATGTTTGTGAGTGTAGTGGAATTAATATTTTATTGGTGTGAGAAGATTTTTTTCCATTTTAGGAAAGTGGACTAATCTAGTGGGACAGACGAAAATGGAAATATGGACTAATCTGGCGGGACAGAGGGAGTAATAATATTACTTAATAATTTAATTTATTTAAAAAAAGTGCTATTTTGAAAAAAATGGTGGCTATATTTAGAATCACCCTAAACATAATTAGCCAATTAACTAACTAACCACTAAATTAAAAGCCTAACCAAAAGCCCAAACTGGTAATTTCACAATATGATATTTACTTGGGCTAGTTAGTGTCAAGTACATTAATTATTCCATTTTTGGGCCCATTAGGTATAATAATTATATACTAATTTTTTTGGGAAATTATATACATTTATTTAGGAAAAATATGAATTTTATCCCATTTATCGATCAATTTTAAAATTTACTCTAATTTTTTTCTGATTATATCCCAATGCTTGATAAATTAGGAAAATTTATCTCAATATTTTTCATATAATAAAATATTACCATAATATTTACTTTTATTAGTTAAAATACTCTATATGACTTTTCCTCAAAAAAAAATACGATGACTCACATGTATTAAAATTGTAAATTTAATTAATTCATAACCATAATTTGTATTTTATGACGTGTAACTCGATGCATTTTTAATTTCATCGATCACATAAGGTTTTTCTAACTAATAAAAGTAAACTTTAGGGTAAAGTTTCCTTAATTTCCTTAATTTCTCACATTGGAGTAAAATTCCCTAAAATAAAAAATGGAGAATTTTAGGGTTGGGCGATACATTTAAATGAAATTTATAGTTTTCCTCATTTATGCATTAGTTGACACACGAACTAACACATAATGCCATATCAAATGTGTTGGATATAAGATCTTTGTTACAAGACTGAAAACACTGCAAGTAATTATGACTAGTACAATAAGTTTTTACAAGTATTATTGCAAGTACGGCTAGTACGAGAACAAATAAAATAAAATAAAATTAAAGAAATAAAATTAACAAAATGAAGTAAAGAAGCAAATCAGTCGAGTCGAGAAAGCCCTCTTCCCTCAAGACGAATTTTCCAATGTAGTGTTCGTTAACCGGTGATCGTCCCCAATGGTAAAATAGTTTTGTCCTTTTAGAGGCAGCACTGCAATCGAAAAGGCTCCGGCAAAATGAACGGATGTGAAACTGAGTTGCTTAACAACAACAAAAAGATGCAGCAATAAGCTTGTCTGATGTCGGATGTTCGGGGAACAGGGAATAGCTCAATGCATGTCTATTTATAGACAATTTCCACCAGGGGGAGCCTGTCTCTGCCATCAAGGCCGAGCCGTTACAGGCATGAGATACGTGCGTAACCAACGCGCCAATCAATGGCTGGAGCTGTTATGAGTTTGTGTAATTCCACATGTGCAAAATGTGTTCCACACTCTATTGCAACACGTGGCTGACTCATCAGCCACGTCACATGCATAGTGTGCATCACGTCAACTGGTCGAGCCACGTCGACAGTCCACATGTCGAGCCCGCAGGCTGATTTCAAGTGCCCAAAAAGATAAGGCACAACAGACCAAGCAAAGCCAAGGACCCAAGAGCCCAAAGACCAATTGCTAAGAACCGAGACCGAGCCGAGCCGGAGCCGGGACCAGGGTTGGGGTCGGGGTTAGGGCTCGAGGCATGGGCACGGGCACGGGTGCTCGATGCTCGGCCGCCGAGGCGGGCTAGGGCAAGGCGAGTGACGGCAGTGGCGCGCGAGCGAGCCACCGGGTGCCACATACACTGCATACTTGTTTATTACACACCTAAACCATTAAGGTGTTTAAACATAGATTAATTACTTTAATTAATCAATGTATGATACTTCATTTATTAATTGTTCACTGCATGTAATAATCCCACCAACCGTGTCACTTCGTGGACTCATTTCTCACTCACCGGAATTTGGATTTGAGAAAACAAATATACCACGATCATCTACTCTTCGCGTAGATTAAGTTGGTAATATTTAAGTACGACAAAATTAAATATTTCACATCGAGAATTTACCACAAAGTACCCAAATTACCAACAATCCCTCCCATGAGTGGAAATGCCGAAATGCATAAATGCATAGCCAACTCAGTTTCGAGAGATGTTAATGCACCTGAACAGGTAGCTTATGGCTTTGAACCATTCATCTTCAATGTCATCGGGCACACTGGCGGTTTAGTGGTAAGAATACATTGAACTAATCCTCCATCGTGTGTACCGAGACAACAACATTGAAATATTAACATTTCAACCTCCATTCATTCTCACGTTTGGTTCCATTACAGGCCATGGACACCCCCTTTGGTTTCATAAGTGTTCATTTGAAGCGGCCCCCACTTCCACTTATATAGGTGACCTCCTATTCGGAGCAATCCTGCCTAGCTCAACCATCACGAGGTTTTCAGGAGTCATTAAAAGTCACTTAGGACTTAACCTATACCACATGCAGGTTCATAACACCTTAGTTGCTATCTTTAGGGAAGGGTAGATAAAGTCATTTTCTAAGGCATCGCCACTAGAGAAGACATTATCTTGTCGGTGTTATCACTTGAACTTGTGTAGTTTAGTTGTCCCATTGAACCTAATGTTTGGGATCTCCAATCATCTAGGTTGGGTATCCACTACACTCATTCATATTGTAGATTTCAATCCCATTCCCTCAAGCAATTTGTTCATTTGATCTCGGTTTAACCCGTTGGTTAGCAGACCCGCAAGGTTATCAATTGATTTCACATAATCAATGAATATCACACCATTTGAGATCAATTGTCTAACGATTTTTGACGATGTATATGTCTTGACTTCCCGTTGTACATATTATCACTAACGGCACAGGCTTGTTCCAACAAGGAACATCCTCTAGAAAGTGTTGAAGCCATTCTGCTTCTTCACCCGCTTCATCTAAAGTGATAAACTCAGATTTCATCATGGAACGATCTATAAAAGTTTGTTTCGTGGATTTCCACGATGCTGCCCTCCACCGATCGTAAACACGTATCCACTTGTGGAGTGGGAGTCATTTGAATCAGAGATCCAATTTGCATCACTGTACCCTTCAAGTACAGGTGGAAAACTTGTATAGTGTAATCCTAAGTTAAGAGTATACTTCAAGTATCTCAAAACTCTCACAAGAGCCTTCCAGTGATCATTACTAGGATTGCTCGTGTATCTGCTCAATTTGTTCACCGCATATGCAAGATCCGGTCTAATACAGTTAGTCGACTACATTAGACTACCAATGACCCTTGCATATTCCTCTTGACCAACAGGGTTATCTTTGTTTTTAACAAAGTGAACATTGAGCTCTAATGGTATTTTGGCTGGTGTACTATCATAAGCATCGAGTTTCCTTAACACTTTCTCAAAATAGTGAGATTGTGATAGGACAATTCCATTAGGTTGCCTTATAATTTTGATTCCAAGAATCACATCAGCCACACCCATATCTTTAATGTTGAAGTTCTTCTCCAACATTCGTTTAGTATCAACAATTACTTGTTTATTTCTTCCCATGATCAGCATGTCGTCTTCATAAAGGCAGACAATCACAAAATTGTCAAACATGCCTTTGTAGTACACACATTTGTCACATTCATTATACTTGAATCCATTTGATAACATCGCATTGTCAAATCAAACATGTCACTATTTGGGCGCTTGTTTAAGACCGTATAAGGATCTAACCAATTTGCATATCTTTCTCTCTTGTCCGGGTACTACGAATCATTTGGGTTGATCCATATTGATTTCTTCTTCTAGCTCTCCATTTGGTGTATTTCGAGATTGTGCAAAGCAGCAATCGCTATAAGCACCCTAATAGATGTGATCCTAGTGATTGGTGAATAGGTATCGAAGAAATCATCTCCCTCGCTTTGTTTAAAGCCTTTTGCCACAAGGCGAGCTTTATACTTATCAATCAAACCATCGGCTTTGTAATTTCTTTTAAGGATCCACTTGCATCCTAAGGGCTTACAACCATTTGGGAGATCGGCCAAAATCCAAGTATGATTTTGCATAATCGATTCTATCTCACTATTAATGGCTTCTTGCCATAGTGAGGCATCGGGTCTAGCTAATGCATCTTTAATGGTTCGAGGTTCATCATCTAACATGTAGGTGATGAAATCAGGACCAAAATTTTTAGCCACTTTAGCCCTTTGACTACGTCTCAGTTCTTCCTCTATAGGAGTAGAATTAGTAGCCTCTTCATATGACCTTTTTTAGACATAGTCGGTACATATTTTTATCTTTACAAGGATAGATGTGCTCAAAGAATATAGCATTCCTTGACTCTATAGTGGTGCCTTCGGTCACATTCGGATTATCCGACTTGTGCACCAAAAATCGATTGGCAGTACTATTTAAAGCATACCCTATAAAGATGCAATCGATTATTTTATGTCCAATTGCAACTTGTTTGGGTAAAGGTACTTCGACCTTCGCTAAACAACCCACACCTTAAGGTACTTGTAGGAAGGTTTTCGTCATTTCCACAACTCTTAAGGGGTCTCCTCTTTCCCTTTAAGAGATATCTTATTCAAGATATAGTTAGCTATTAAGATAGCTTCACCCCACATATTTTGGGGTAGCCCTGAACTTGTCAAAAGGGCATTCATCATTTCCTTTAGTGTCCGATTTTTCCTTTCGGCAACACCATTGGACTGAGGTGAGTAAGGTACCGTTGTTTGATGAATAATGCCCGAAGCGGCGCATAATTCTTCAAACAGTGCAACAAACTCTCCACCTCTATCACTTCGAATCATCTTGATCCAACTACACAATTGATTTTCAGCCTCTTCTTTATAATTTTTAAAGGCATCAATTGCTTCATCTTTACTTTTCAATAATTAGAGATAACAATATCTGGTGCAATCATCAATAAAAGTAATAAAATACTTTTTCCCACCTCTAGTTTGCACCATTTTAAAATCACACAAATTCGTGTGTATCAACTCTAGAGGTTTAGTGCTCCTTTCGACTGAATTAAACAACGTTCTTGTCATTTTCGCCTCAACACAAACTTCACATTTAGTTTGTTTAAATTCAGCCACTTTTAGTAAATCTAAATTTACTAATCTCTTTATTGCATTAAGATTTACATGTCCCAATCTTACATGCCACAAAGAAGAGCACTCAATCAAATAAGAAGAAGTAGATTCAACTTTATTGATGTTCTTTCTGGCTAGGCGTCGTGCCATTACATTCAACTTGAAAAGACCATTGGCGAGATAACCTCTACCAAGGAACTTTCCAAACTTGGACAAGATAAACTTTTTAGACTCAAATACAAGTTTAAATCCATGATTTACAAGTAAATAGCCCGAAATGAGGTTCTTTCGGATGTCTGGGACATGAAGCACATCCTTCAAGGTCAAATTCTTGCCACTAGTGAGTTTGAGCACAACATTGCCCACTCCAACCACATTTGAGGAAGCTTGATTGCCCATATGGAGCTTTCTTCCTTCAATAGACTTATAGGAGACAAACACACTCCTATCGGAAGCCACATGACATGTTGCGCCTGTATCAACAAACTATTCACGTGAATTGTCAACATGGTGAATCTCGGAAACCACGATACACAAGTCATCATCTCAATCATCATCGGGTTCAACTTGGTTGGCATCCATCTTTGCTTTGCCTTTATTTTTATTTTTAGGCTTTTTGCATTGATTTGCCATATGCCCATTCTTGCCACAATTGTAGCAAACACCCTTGAACTTAGGTTCTTGACTTACAATCCCCTTGTTCGACGGGTTGTGTCGTTTTCTTTTCTTTGATGGACCACCACGTTCCATCAAATTTGCCTTGGCATCCATAGCTCTCGACTTAGGATTCACCTTTCGATTGTCTTCTTCAATACGAAGTTTGACAACCAAATCTTCAAAAGACATAGCCATTTGCTTATGCTTAAGGTAGCTCTTAAAGTCCTTCCACGAAGGAGGCCACTTCTCAATGACCGCAGCCACATTAAAGGCATCGGGGAGTAACATCCCCTCGGCGTGAATATTGAGCAAAATGAGTTGAATCTCTTGCACTTGTTCCACCACCGATCTATTGTCAATCATTTGGTATGACAAGTACTTGGCCACGACGTACTTCTTAGTACCCGCGCCCTCCGTCTTATGCTTTCTTTCTAGTTGTTCCCATAGTTCTTTTTGCGGTGTTTACATTACAATACACGACATACAAAGGATCAACTAGACAATTTAATACAAAGTTTTGACAAAGAAAATCTCCTTGACACCAATTGTCAAAAGCAATTCTTTTGTTCTAATCGGCCTCATCATCGGCAAGCTCGGGCTTGTCTTCCTTCAAGTAGGCAGCCAATCCAAGAGTAGTGAGGTAGAATAATATTTTTTGTTGCCAAGTCTTGAAGTCCACTCCTCCAAACTTGAAGGGCTTGTCGGCTTGGGCATTCAGAGGGAGTTTATGTCCGTTGTTGGTGTTGTTTCCTCCGGCACCATTGAGAGTGTGATCAGCCATCTTAGATCTTGAGAAGTAGAGAAATTCGTCTTGCGATTGTTGGATATAAGATTTGTGTTACAAGACTGAAAGCACTGCAAGTCATTATGTCTAGTACAACAAGTTTTTACAAGTATTACTGCAAGTACTGCTAGTACGAGAACAAATAAAATAAAATGAAATTAAAGAAATAAAATGAACGACATGAATAAAGAAGCAAATCAGCCGAGTCGAGGAAGCCCTCTTCCCGCAAGACGAATTCGCCAACGTAGTGCTCGTTAACTGGCGATCGTCCCCAAAGGTAAAATGGCTTCGTCCTTTTCGAGGCAGCACAACAATCAGAAAGGCTCCGGTGAACTGAACGGAGGTGAAACTGAGTTTCTTAAGAACAAAAAAAAGATGCAGCAAAATGAAGGAAATGTTGCAGTATCTGACTAAGTGAGCTTGTCTGATGTTGGATGTTCGGGGAGCAGGGAACAACTTAATGCATGCCTATTTATAGACATGTTCCACCAGGGGGAGTCTATCTATGCCATCAAGGCCGAGCCATTACAGGCATGAGACACGGGCGTAACCAACGCGCCAATCAATGGCTGGAGCCGTTACAAGTTTGTGCAATTCAACATGTGCAAAATGTGTTCCACACTCTATTGCAACATGTGGCTGACTCATCAGCCACGTCACATGCATAGTGTGCATCACGTCAATTGGTCTAGCCACGTCGACAGTCCATGTGTCGAGCCCGCAGGCTGACTTCAAGTGCCCAAAAAAATAAGGCACAACGGACCAAGCGAAGCCAAGGACCCAAGAGCCAAAAGACCACCCAAAGAATCGAGAGCGAGACCGTGTCGGGACCGGTACCGTGGTCAGGGTGCGAGCGCGGGCGCTTGCCGCTCGGTTAGCGGCCTCGCTGAGGCAGTAGGCCGGGGCGACGGCGGGGCGCGAGGCGAGCCACCGGGTGCCACATACACTACACACTTGTTTATTACACACCTCAACCATTAAGGTATTTAAACATAGATTAATTACTTTAATTAATCAATGTAGGATACTTCATATTACATGTTCACTCCATGTAATAATCCCACCAACCGTGTCACTTCGTGGACTCATTTCTCACTTACCAGAATTCGGATTTGAGAAAATAAATATACCACGATCATCTACTCTGCGCATAAATTAAGTTGACAATATTTAATTTCGACAAAATTAAATATTTCACATCAGAAATTTACCACAAAGTAACCAAATTACCAACAATATGTAAAATAAAATATACATTATTTAGATGTGAAATTAAATATACAATAAACCTCAATTGTAAATTGCATAACAAGAAATAATACTTTATGAATCATTTATTTAAAGGAAAATATAGGATGAATGTTCCGTAGTGTGAAAGACATGGCAATATACTTGACAGATTTTAACTAACCGACCTTTTTAATTGATGGGCCACCTTTAAATTCAAATCTAAGTTTTATTTTAATGTTTTTTTATATAAATAAAATCAGACGATTTTTAAAATTTAAAAGGGAAAAAAAAGTTGGGGCCATGAATCATAATATCTAATGCATGTGAACATTTGGATTACAAGATCTACAAATGATTGATGTGGTGAAGTATGAATGGAGGTGGTGTGGGGCTAAAAAAGCTTTGAAAATATGATCAATAATGTAGAACCTTAAGAAATCTTAATTGTTATTTTCCATGTGTATATCACAAGATTTGGTTTGGCTTTGAATATCAACCCAAACAATTCATGTTCCTCCATTACCTAACATCATGTTAGATCCAAGAATTTTTCGAGAGAGACTTCATTATATATCAATCGATAAATTTTTCGTCGCTCTTCATCGTCAATCCTTCAAACCTTTTTTTTCTTCATTCTTAGTTCGCCCTTTTTATATACAGCTCATTGGTAAAATCTCTTAAAAAATCGAATGATCTACTGTTAAAAAAATCCCTTTGATACATGTGCCTTTGCAACTGTTAGGAAATAAATCTCGTGCTAAAAAGTGAATTTATGTTAAATAAAAATGAATCACATAATTTATTTTTAAAAATAATAGTTAAAATTAAAAACATAATCTTATGCCTAATTGCTTTATATATTATGCTCAAAATATATTGTAATTAGTTGTATATACATATAATAAAGACTTTATTTTTAGAATCGGATTTCAATTCTATATGTATGTATGTATTAGAGAGAATTTTTACATTGTATAAGTAAAAAAAACTAAATATACATAATTTATGGATTCTAAATCTGAAAATTAAAACCTGCCTCAACAATATTTATAAATATCTCCTTAAACCTATATTTTTGTGCATCTAGTTGTGAATATATATCATTAGTTTGCTAGACATAATGAATAATGAACTTGTTAAGCTATGATTTAATATATATATATATATATATATATATATAGAGTAGTGATCATATGAGAATAGTTTTTAGTATGAGAAATGAGAATAAATCTCAGCCTTTGATTTTGTGATTTCAACGCTCATGATCTATTTCACTTCGTGTGCAGTTTCCTCGATTATCCTGCAATTTTGCAAAATTAAGGTTATTTTTGTAATTTTAGTTTTTTTTTTAAATATGAAATAGTATTTCATCAAATTTTTTATTCCTTTCTTTGCGCGATTTGATTTCTTCTTCCTTCTTCGTTCGATTTGATTTATATTTCTTCTATCGATCAGATTTTTTTTCTTTGTTTCTGGATTTCGCATTCGTTTTCGGTCTCGACTTTGTTAATTATGCATGAATATAGTTTAAAAATTTTGTTTTATTCAGATCAATTGTCATTTTTACTATTATATTGTGCATCTTTAGTGTTAACTTTGTGCATTTTTTTATCTTACAGGTTCATTTATTCCAAAGTGTGTTGATGAAATGAGGCATTTTAAGGACAGAGTTTTTAGAACAGTTGATGTTGGTATTGAGTTTTATAGAGACTATATAAGCTCGCGTTGCTGCTTTGAAGAAGATGTTTAATTTTTTTTAATTCGTATTTATGTAAAAATGAAGTAAAACAGGCTAAAAATGAAGTAAATCGGGCTAAAAATGAAGTAAATCGGGCTTAAAATGCAAGTTGCTGTTTGTGTTTGAATATTTTTACAATTTTAGCCTTTAAAGGCTAAAACTGCAGGATATTAGGGCAAAAATGCCGCGTTTTTCAATTTGCTGAGAATGAATCATGTTCATCGATTTAATGAGATGGACGCGCGAGATCTATTCTTATTTCTCATAGTAACTCTTACTAGAGTTGCACCCGCGCATTGCGCTAATAAACATTTCTTAATTAAAATAATATATAAATAATTTTATTCGTAATATTAAGATGAATAATACTATTTATTTTATTAAATAATGACTTATGTTTCTATTACATATAAATGTTCACATAGAGAATTATCATGTTTTAGTAAATATATTATAGTAGTTTGTTTAAAATAATACTAATTACATACTATATAAATATATGAAAAGAAATTTTAAAGAAAAATAATATCTATTCATTTTTTTCAAAATAATTATTTTATTTTAATACGCACACATTTTTCAATATATATAGATTGACATATTCCAATTATCAATTAATAATTGCAAAATTATCCTTAATTTATTTAATATTTTTTATTTTAATTTGCACACGTTTTTCAATAATTTTGGAGGGAAAAACCTGGAACTCTTTTAGTATATTATATAGATATAGATTCTCACCTAATCACTAATGCACAAAAATGAGAAACTATTTAACTATATACGTGGTTTTTCTATTAAATAATATTGTATAATCGTGCATCTTAAAGGATAGAATGAATCAAAATTATTATTGAATTGAATCAATGATTGCTGTACGAGAGAAGTTTTTTATTTTTGAAGTGAGGTTTGTTTTTATTCTAAGTAAGAGTACAAAGTATTTTTTTTTTAAAATGAGAAACGTGAAAAATTCTGAGTGGTATTACGAATCCAATGTTTCAAAAGCGAAGAGGTAATAATAATAAAAAAAGAAATATATTAAATAATATATAAACATATAAATATACATAATTTGAAATAATAATCAAAGCTTTATTAAAAAAAATTGACATGTAATTATAAATAGATTGTCGTCCATCTATATATTAAGGCAAATTTTATAATTTAATAATAGGAGCAACTATATTACAAAATTAAAATTGTTTATATTTACGAAACTATCACAATTTTCTTAGCCTAATTAATTATTCATATTTTCCTATTAGTTCATATTTATCGTTGTTATATAAGCCTAATTATTAACCAAACTTGAAAAAACTGTATAATTATGTACGATAAATCCTACTGAATAATTATAAAATTAAATCAAAACATGTAAAATTAAAATAAAATAAACACCAGTAAAAGTAATAATAAAATGTAAAATGAAACCTGAAAAGTGTAATAAAGTTATTTTTTTTCCTAAAGTTATACTACCTCCGTCCCGCTAGAATAGACCCTTTTTCATTTTGATACATTAATTTCGGAGCTAGTATTTAGTAGCTAATTATGGTTAATAATAAAATTGGCAATCATAATTAACTTGTTTAAGTCTTAAATAAGTTAATTATGATTGTCAATTTTATTATTAACCACAATTAGCTACTAAACACTAGCTCCGAAATTAATGTGTCAAAATAAAAAGGGTATATTCTAGCGGGACGAAGTGAGTACTAAACTAATTATATAGAGGAGAGGAGAATCCCATTATAATTATAACATATAATCAATTAATTACTGACAAACGCTTAAACATTACGCTTTGATTGGAACTCGAATAATTAATCTTGTTAGGAAATTTGTTAGAAATTTCATTATTTTATTTTGTTTTGGTGGGTCAAAGTGGAAAAGCCATCTTAGCAAATCTTTAGATTAAGTTCCAGTTTGGCTTTAAAATGTAAAGTCCTGTAAGATTTTTTTATTATCGAGTTCTAAATTGGAGCTGAATCGAAAACAGACTGATGAGTTAGTCTAGATGCGCAAGAAGACTCAAATAGGCTGAAGCTCAGTATAGGAATGACGAGTCTGAGTCTCAAAAGAAACTGACGAGTTTGGAACTACAAATTGAAATTGACCAATCCATGATACCAAACTTACCAGTCTGGGGACCAAGCTTAAAACTAAATGGTGACATCAACTAGCATGGACTTGCCAGCATGACGACTTTAGCATGGAATCCTAGTTCCAGGCCCCATGCATAAAGATAAAGAGAATGTTCCGAGAAATGGTACTGACAAGTACAGACTTTAAGAAGTAAAGATTCCTTAAAGTCTGCAAGCTCAAGACTTTAGTCTTGATATCTCGAACTGACCAATTCAAGATTCCTCAAACTGTCCAAATACAGTCGTTCTGACAAAATGTGGACAGTCATTATCGCAGTCAGAAAAAGAAAGGAAAAGCGGGAAAAGTATTGCACCTTCTCAGAAAAGGCTACCTACCCACGTAGAGTGAGAGAACATCGGATAGGTTGAAAATCTGATGTGTCTAATGGCTCAAAAGTTTGAATCTCACTCCTTTGCCTATTAATAGTGGAGGACTTCAACAGATTCAAGAACCTAACACCTTACTCTCGAACTTGTCGAAATTCTGCAAAAATCACGACTCGAAGTTAGAGGCTTTCAAAGCTATTCCGTATGTCACTGCTGTGAACACGAGATTCAGAACAATCTGAATTCTTCAGTAAGCAATAGATCGTAGGAGTACCTTGTACATCAAACAATTAGTGAATTTCCAGACTCGTGTCTGAAGAGTTGGCATAGGACCTTTTGGTATCCGAACCACTATAATCCTTTGTCTTTTTATTGCTTCAGTTTATCAGCTCACATATCTTAAAACTTTAATACTCAAGTGTGACTATCCGGACTTAAGTATCAAACTGAGGCTGGCACTCAGTTTGGATAAGGTGCAAGTATGAACATTAAAATATTTCCATTGTACAATTTAATTTATCTCTGAAAAACCGGGACCAATAAATCTTGGCATCTATAAAGTTTGTTTACATCTATATATTTATTAAAATAAAACCGGTGGGTATAAATGTAAAATCACAGTTACACTTATGGTTAATTAATTGAACTATTAATTAAATTTATTCATTAATATGTAATAATAATATATTTACTCTCTAATAAAATTAATTGTATTTTTAATATATGAAATTGTAAACAATATATTATAAATTTTATTTTAGATTTTACTTTTAATAGATTATATATTTTGTAATTTTATATATATATATATATATATATATATATATATTATTTTAATTAAGATCTTCTCATTATTTTCATTTATGATTTCATTTTTATTATTTTATGAAAATTATCCATGAAATAGATTACAAAATTTTATTAAAAATAATATTAAAATAATCCAAAATTTATTATTCATGATATTTATCTAAAAATCTATGAAAGCAAATAATTATTTTTCTTGATTTATTTATCAATTAATCTTATATTATTTCACAATATATTCTTATATGTAATGTTAGAGTATTTAAAATCAAAATTGAAAATACGGTAAATAAACATTAAATTTATTATTTTACATTAAAATCCAAATTGTATTGGAATATAAAGTTGTACAGTAAAATGACAGATGAAAAAAATATAGAATATTGTAAAAGTTTTAAGATGAAATAAAATAATAGATTATAAATGTCGAGTTATATTTTAAAATGAAACAAAAAATGAGAAATATTAGGATGTTAGACTATGTTGCAAAAAAATTAGGATGTTAGACTACTGTCACAATATAGGTAAAATAAATTAAAATGTGAAATATTAGGATGTTAGACTGTTGTTGCAAAAATATTAGTGTGTCACACTATATTTAAAAATAAAATAAAATTTAAAAACTTTTAAAATATCACATTACAAAACCGAAATAAAACAAAATAATACTAATGCATCACACTTCAGTATATATATAGTTCCGAGAAGACAAATAAAAGTGAAATTGATTATTATATGTTGTTTAAGGAGAGAAAAACAGGTTTCGAAAATAAGTGTTCAAGCATCACCTACTAAAAAAATTTATTTGAAGAGGTTATAAACTGAAATCGATGTTTCATGTGTTGAATGTATTGAAACAATAACACACTTTCCTTTATAGTAAACAGTTGCAAAAATTTGGTTGTTACTTCCCAAGTTAGATTTTTTGTCAATGCTCCGGCTTAAAATAATCAATTAAAGTAATTGTGTTTAAAAAATTTTATAGTGATAATTTCTTATTATTTAATTGAAAATTAGAAAAGTTTGAAATACATGTGAGTTTGAAAATATTTATTTTACCGTTAAATAAATTATTTAAAAAATGTGCAATTAATTAAGGGATAATGTGCATCAAAGAAAAAAATTGACTATCAAGTGAAATAAAATGGAAAGCTAAAAAAATGAATTAAGTCGAAAGTATAATAGTTGAAACATAACGTTATGTTATAATAGTTAAAGGGAAAATATTATTTCGTACTGATAAACACAAATGGTAAAATTACTTTGACTCGAAGACTTGAACTTACAAATGCAAATGATGTTAATACAAATCAAAATAAGTCATGTACTATCGATGATCAAACAAAATATCGTATAAAGATCAACATTATTGAAACAACTGTCTGGATATCAAAATTGCTATTAATACAGCACAAGAATCATCGCCATAGTGTGATATCCTAATTCGATTGAACTCATTAAAGAGCTAGCGAGTGAAATTGTGTGTATAACATTTTAACATATGTGAGAGTAGTAAATCAAATTGCATGTCAAGTATGCATGAAGCGTGCATCAATGCATGCAGTTAAAACTAATAATGTAAAAAATAATTTTTATCATACATCAAGTACGAAAGTTTCTTTTTAAGAGATGGAGAATATGTGAAGTAATTGGTCAAAAACTTGAATATTTTCAATAATAAAATTTTCTCACATAATAAAAAATAATAAAAATTATTTTACATTAAAATTATAAATTATGAAATGAAACACATCATATTAAGAAAATAATATAAGAGTCTCGATCTAGGAGCGCAAATAGTTAAGTGTTTTGTCAATCATATTTTTGAGTCGCGTCAAAACACGTATTACCCATTTAAATAGTGTGCTCCAATATAAAAAAATAAAATAATCGATAAATATTGTTCAAATCAAAAAATTATATTTATGTTGAGAAAATAAAATTTACAAATTAATCAAAGTTAATATAATATAATGTATATATATAAATTATATGCGTTATCATATAATTTTGTAGTTTACGAATTTTTTATATTTATAATATTTATCTATAAATAAAATATTAAATTTAATATTACGATTAAAACATTAAATTAATATTACGATATGAATAATTATAATTCCCACGCATCGCGTGGGTGAAATACTAGTTTAACTTAAAATTAATTCCCACGAAAGTATTAATTATATTTATATTTTATTGTTTAAAAATATGGCCGGTAATATATAAGATTATAAAAATCCAAATTTTGTATATATATATATATATATAATTAAACATCTTTCTCACCGAGAACTTTTTATGATCGAATCTGCTCCCTAAAAATAGTTAGAATGCATGTAAACCATAAAATTAGGTGGACTGATTAGTATATTACACAAACCCTAATCTTAAAACTGGGGGCGTTATCGTAATTTCGAAGCAAGAGAGAAAATGAAACATCTATGCATTTCCACCAGTAGTTTTTGTCTTTTTCATATCTTTCTCTCTCTCTTAACCATTTGAAACATTACAACAGACAACAAATGTGAAAACGAAACCACACTCTTTCCTCTAACACAAAGAAAAAAGAAAACGAAACACCCTTCAGAGAGAGAGAGAGAGAGAGAGAGAGAGAATTCATTATTTGTCTGCAAGCAAGCACAAACAATAACAGCACCAAAGCACCACTCCATTCTCCATCCTCCGCTCCCCCCACTTTCTCTCTCTACACTTCCCTGTATCTACACATACCATTTTTTTAACAGAGAGGGTAGCTCAGGTAGAACAAAACGTGTTAATACACCGTGCATTTGCTTCTGTTGTAGTTACGAAAGAGTAAAGCGAGCCCATTTGTGGATTTTTTGAATTCAAGCATTATTTGGTAACTATTGGTGGGGAATTATTGATGATTGGACTTGAATCCGACGATCGGATTTGAGTGTCGAAGATCTCTGCACTGGTACGGCTGATTCCTCGATCGTTTCGCGTTTTCACGGTGAAGCAAATTTTGATTTTATTTTGGGTTGGTGGTTTTAACTACTTGTTTGGCAAGTGTTCGAATGTTTGCGCATTGCTTTGTGATTGAGCTGGAAATGAATTCGATAATGCCCAGCTGAAGTTGGTTTGCGGCATTTGGATATTATCTGGGTGTGCATTATCAGATCTGAGAAATATTTCATTCTATGCTAGTTTTCTGATTGATTTTTGTTGTGTTGATGCTGTTCACTTTTGAGTGCATTGTGCTTATCTTTTCTGTGATGAGAGATCTTCCTTTTACTATTGATGATTTTAATCTGCATATGTTTGTATACATTATTGTGATATAATTTAATCCGATTCTTTTCAAGTAGCGCAATTGTAATTTAGGGATTTGAATACAAATCTTGTATTTGAAATGCAGGTATGGAAGTGTACATATATGATAGAAAACTGAGAAGATAATGTCATTTCCTACCATGGAAAAGATGAAGTCGGACGCCTCTCTCGATTATGCTTTATTCCAGCTTTCACCAAAGCACACACGGTGAGCATTTGTCTCATCCGAGCTACTTGGTATTAGTTAAGGCTTGTTGTTCACACTTGAGCTCGATTTGGCCAGATGTGAATTGTTCGTCTCCAGTGGTGGGAGTGTGGAGAAACTTGCTTCAGGACTTCTTAAGCCATTTGTTGCACATCTAAAGGTTGCAGAGGAACAAGTTGCCTCAGCCGCGCAGTCTATTAAGCTTGACCCTGGACGGCATAAAAATGCTGAGGCATGGTTTACAAAGGGAACTCTTGACAGGTAGTGCCACTGCTTCAGCCTATATTCAACCACTAGGAATTGTATTAATAAAATTAATTTTCAGGTTTGTACGATTTGTTAGCACCCCTGAAGTTTTGGAAGCGGTCAATACCTTTGATACTGAGATGTCACAGTTGGAAGCAGCACAGAGAATTTATTCACAGGTATTGATTGCTTATTAGTATCTTGTTTTCCAACTGGAGTGAACCATTGCTAAATTAATTTGCCACCTATTTCAGGGAGTAGGAGATCAACTTTCTGGTATGAATTCCAATAACCTATTCTCTGTCTAGTTTCTATTTCTTTTGGGTTTTTTTCTTGCTTGCTTAGATAAAAGAACCAGACAGTTTGTTTGCTGTAACTTTTTCAATCCTGCTATATTGCTGAACATCTTATGGTTCTAGCTGACATTACATCTTGAATAAACATTTTTTTCTGTCGTACTGTCAGCAAGAAGATGCCCTTTTACCACTAACTTAAGAATGTATTCCAGGCTTCTGTTGCAATTGATGCTTCTAAAGATTTTGGTCAGGGTTGCAATTATACGCATAAGCTCATGTAATCTGCTTCAGACCTTGAGTTGTCTCAAAGTTTTCGAGATGAATTTAATCTCGGGAACTGCCCCTTTGCTTCCTGTGGAAACTGTGTAGCCTTGAATGGTGGTGTATATTGTTTTCTTAATTTATTGAGATACTCAGGACATGTTACAAAATTCATCACAAACTCTATATCCAGTTTTCTAAAATACTTGACAAGCAAATTCATTAATGTAACAAGATATTGAAAGTATATTTAAATTTTCTGGATACCTGTGATTCTTTGTTCGTTTAGCAGTTCCATTGTATGTGATTTCTATCAACTTTTTTGTTTGCCTTGGAGCTTCGAGGTTGTTTAAGACCAGATGAGTTTATACTTATCTTTCCGAGTTATCACTTACTACATGTTTTTTTTTTTTTTTTTTTTAACTCCAACAAAGAAAAAATAGCTTACTATTTATTACTTGTACCAGGTGGAGGTGGATCTGGATTAATTTCTGCTGAAGACTCGACAAAGTATTCCCCTCAACCTATTTATTAACTGCAATCTTCTTAGTCACTTTCTGTCTTGAGTTATCTTTAATAATAAGCATCATAGGTTACTTTGGCATTTATTTTTTGAACATGACTTAAAGGGATTATGCATTACTTTCTTATCGATACAGGAAGGAGCTTCTCAGAGCTATTGATGTACGACTTGAAGCTGCGCTCCAGGATCTAACAAATGCCTGTGCTGCTGCTGCTGCTGCTGGTTTTACTGTTGACACTGTATCAGAACTTCAAATATTTGCTGCTAGATTTGGTGCTCATCGCCTGAAGTAAGTAATTTGGATGTTCTTTGATTTATTCAATAAAGTGGCTCTACATCACTAAATACATTTTCTTTCTAATGTGATCAGAAATCTCCCTGTACTAAGCCAGTTTCCATGTTAAACACGAGCCAGAAGAAAGATATAAGCAAAACAACCGCTGCAAAATTGAACTAATAGGTTTTTGGATATATTTAAATGCTTGTGTTAATGCAGTTTGAATGTGCTTTTAAATTAATCTACTAGAGATGCACCAAGTCTTTGATTTCCTAAAAGTTTATTTCTTTATTCACTTTTATATGTTAGGAATCTAGAAAGCCTCTATTTCCTTCAAGTTTATACTCATATTTCATTTTACCATTGACATCATTTGTGTTGTGATGATATACTGGTGATTGTAAAGAACTCCGCCATTGCTCAAATAGGCTAGAGACGTGTAAAAAAATTACAGATTACGAGTATCAGCATCATATTTTTTTTCCTGTAGCCCCAACCGTGCATGAAATGATAAGTCTTTGAAATACCTGGGAGATTGAAAAATGGAGACCTTGTGATTTTCCTTATACAACCTGTGCTAAGGACTTGACCCCAACAACTAAAAAACTGGGAGATTGAAAAATGGAGACCTTCAGCAATAATTCTCTTTTCTAGTTTCCCCACCTTACTCTGTTGATAAATAATGGAAACACTTTGTTTCTGAACTCCCTTCTGCTGTTTCAGCGAAGCTTGTAGCAAGTTCATAACTCTATGCGAGAGGCGCCCAAACCTCATCAACCAATGGAAATCCAGGCCAGAAGACCGGGATATTCGTTCCTCATGCAATTCGGATATGTCTATTGATCTGCCCTCTCCACCACTTCAAGAACACACTACACATCAGCTGCCCAATCCTCCACCCATCAATTTCCCCTCGCGTCACACCTTCAGTAGGGAATCCAGTGTAGATAGGGATGGTGAAAATAAGCTGGATAATGCTACTGAAGAAAATGATACAAAATATGAGACCTCAGCTCCTGACCAAAAGGCTTCTATTCAAGCCAGTCAACCTTCAAGGCGGCTCAGTGTTCAGGATAGGATAAACATGTTTGAGAACAAGCAGAAGGAAAACTCTGGAGGGAAACCTGTTGTAAAGTCTGTTGAACTGAGGAGGCTGTCATCTGACGTGTCATTGATGGGAGCAGCCACAGAGAAGGCGGTCCTAAGGAGATGGAGTGGAGTTAGTGATATGAGCATTGACATGAGTTCTGAAAAGAAGGATACTGAAAGTCCTTTATGTACTTCATCCTCGGAAGCATTTTCCCGGGAGAATGAAGTTTTGAATTTGAACAATGTTATAACCAAGAGTTCTTCAGTGGTTAAGCCTGAGGCAAATGCTATTCCTAGTCTAAGTAGGGATAGTGATAGCAGATTGCAAGATGATTTTGATAAGTCAGAACAGTTGCCAGGGTCTGCTAAATCCATTCCAAATTTGACTTCTGATGATAGAGATGGTTTGAAAGATCAAGGGCTTAACAAGGCCAACCCCAGATCTTTTATTTGCAAGTCAGACTATCAAGAAACTTCAGAACAAAAGTCCAAAATTATGTCCGCGGTTGGGAGTAGGCCTGCTTTTGCATTTGATAATCATAGGAAGTCAAGGGATTCACAGAATGGTGAAATTCTTAGCGAGAACCGGTTAGAGATTGCTGGATGCAAGGATCAGGGTCCCTCTTTGGCACAAAGTGGGCCAGCTGCAAACAAAAGTCGTGGGGAGGTTCATAACGCAAATTCAAAAGAAGATTTTGAAACAAGGGACAAGTCTGTTGCACAATCAAGTTTGAAGTCTACCTGGAGGACCGTGGAAGAGTCTTGGGCTTTTGATGGTGTTTCAAGTTCAAGATCGCAGGAGGCTTTTGCTTCTCTCCATAAAGAGATCAAAGATGATGTTTCTGCTCAGCAAGATTCGAGGTCTACAGGGCAAACTGAAATCGTGGAGAAAAATGTAGCAATCGAAGATCCTGGACCTCGAAGGATGAAGCTCCATCGGAAAGCCTCAGCTGCTGAACTAAGTAAGAAAGCAATTCTGCCTGATGAAAACAGCAGGACACCATTTTTTGGTAAAACTACAACAGAGGCTCAAGAAGATTTAGATTCTTTTTCAACTCCAACTACAGAGCAAATCCAAAGGGGAAGACTGTCAAAGGTTAATCAGGATCGCAATAATGAGTTAAAGCTGAAAGCTAATGAGCTTGAAAAGCTATTTGCAGAACACAAACTGCGAGTCCCTGCAGATCAATCCAACTCTGGCCGTAAAGGTAAATTAGATGATGAACAACAGTTTCCAAGTAGCTTTCAGTATCCAAAACCAATAGCTGATACGTCCCCTCAGATTTCTGATATTTACAAGTTAAATGAGCCGACTGGAACTTCAAAGAACAAAACCAAGTTAAATGCTGCATCTTCCATGAAGATAATTGATAGTCAGAACTATGGTGATGCTTTGAAGAAGAGTTTCTCTGATCTTAGTGTTTCAGAGGGCTCTCGAGGGAAACTCTACCACAGGTATAATCAAAAGAGGGATGCAAAACTGAAGGATGATTGGAGCTCCAACAGAGCAGACAAAGAAGCCCGATTGAAATCTATGCAGGATAGTCTTGAGAGGAATAAATCTGAGATGAAGGCCAAACTGTCTGGGTTTGCAGACAGAGAGGATCCAGTTTCCAGTGCTCGGCGCCGTGCCGAGAGACTCAGATCTTATAATAACAGGTCAAGTTTTAACAGAGAGCAGGTATATTTACTGTTATTCTACTATCATGGCACTAATGAATGGAACCATTCTGCTAAATTTCTGTGTTTCAAAGGACTTAGTACAGTTAGTCTTTTCTGGATTTTTAATTAACCCTCTAAAAGTTTCACTTTGACAGCAGCATCTTGATCTTGTTGAGTGCGAGTTTGATGACGATGCTTTGGATTTCCAAGAGAAGAATCATCCTAGTGAAGATGGGGCTGCTGTTGACATCTCCTTTGAGGATGGTTTTCCAAGGGCTGTACAGGGCAAGAAGCTCTTATCTAATAGCAGAAATTCCTCATCTACCACTCCTCGCCCCTCAGCAATACCTGTTGCAAGATCTGCTGCTAAAACTTCCACTAGTTCTGTAAAGCGAAGAATGCAACCTGAAAATCCTCTTGCCCAATCTGTCCCCAACTTCTCTGACCTGAGAAAGGAAAATACTAAACCTTCTTCTGGAGGTGGAAAAACAACTCGTTCTCAGGTGAGAAATTATGCTCGTAGCAGAAGCACCAGCGAAGAAACAGCTATTGTCAAGGAGGATAAGTCACGTCGATTGCAGGCATTGAGGAAAAGCTCAGCAAATCCAAGTGAGTTCAAGAATGTATCTACTCTGGACTCAGATGGTGTTGTTTTAACCCAGATGAAGTTTGATGAGGAAGCTTTAAAAAATGTGGGGACTAAGCCTTTTCTTAGAAAGGGTAGTCGTGCTGTTCGAACAAGTATTGTGAGGCAGAGGGTAACTGCTGGGTCTGAACCCCTAAACGATGTGGATGAAAATGATGGCATTGCCTCTGAACCTGATGAATCCAAAAATACTGTTCAGGATGAAAGAGAGGAAGATTTCCCGACCTTGAACACAGAAGGAGATAATATTGTAGAGGATACGGAATCAACACCAGGTCTGGACCCAGATAAGTTTGAAAATTCTGGATCTGAAAATGGTGATGATGCTCTCACCTTTTCTGCATTAGACCAGGCTTTGGGTTCAAAATTGCCTAGAGAAATTCCTTCACGCTTCCTCCCTGTTGATTCTATGCAAGATTGGCAAAATGAAAGTCCTATGTCATGGAATTCGCGTACGCAAAATCCATTTTCTTATCCCCATGAGACATCTGATGTTGATGCTTCTGTTGATTCTCCGATAGGAAGTCCTTCATGGAATTCACATTCTATGAATCCATTGGAGTCTGATGCTGCTCGGATGAGGAAGAAATGGGGAGCAGCCCAGAAACCTATGGTAGTAGCCCATTCATCCATTAATCCGTCGCGCAGAGATATGACTAGAGGATTTAAAAGATTACTGAAATTTGGAAGGAAGAATCGTGGCTCAGAGACTTTGGCTGACTGGGTGTCTGCTACCACATCTGAAGGAGATGATGACACAGAAGATGGGCGGGATCTTGCCAATCGTTCCTCAGAAGATCTCCGGAAATCAAGAATGGGATTTTCTCAAGCTCAACCTTCTGATGATGGTTTCAATGAAAGCGAGTTTTACAATGAATCAGGTGACTGATATATGCCTGTCTTTCTTTTCATGCATACCTAAAATTCTTATGCACTAATATCTTTTTGTTCTCCTTCAATTTTATTTTTGTTTGTCAATGCCACGTGATATGACTTACAAGCTATGCAAGAGGTTCAGTTCTGGTCTCCTTCTGTCGATGTTGTCAACTCGATCTGTTTCTCATTCTAGTTGATGTTTAGTAAAATACTGTAGAGGCTCCTCTTAGCATCATGTTACCAAGTCTTACTGACAAGATTAATCACTTTCGCATCAATGGAAAGATGTCTTAACACTTCCAGTGACTTATCATTTTTCTACCGTGTTCCTAAAACTGCAGTTCTTAAATTTTAGCTCACTGTTGTCAGTTAACATGAGCTTTTCAGCCTTTTGTCTTTGTCTATATAGCATATTTTGCATCTAATATTCATGCTAGGTGTTAAGAATTCCTAGGCTTCTGTCCATTGATGTGTTAATTCCCTTTTCTTCTCACAGTACAATCTTCACAAAGTTCTATCCCAGCGCCTCCAGCCAACTTTAAACTAAGAGAGGATCATGTTTCTGGAACCTCAATTAAAGGTGAAGTATGCAATATTAATTTTTTCATTCCAAATTCATGAACTCCAAGCGAAATTACTCAATAATCAGCCCCATCTGCTTTAACTTCTTTGTTTGCTTAGTATTTAGAGATATTGTTCACCTATATATATTTTACAGGAGCCTACTCATATCCCTTAACCTAATAATGCACGCACTAACACGCACGAATATTGTTTGTGTTCAGATGATATAGCTAGTAAGGATGTTCTTTCTCAGTTTTGAAAGTTTACAGTGCCATTTGGTTGCTTACACATTACCATGTTTACACAGCTCCGAGATCATTTTTCTCATTATCAACATTTAGGAGCAAGGGAAACGAGTCCAAGCCCAGGTAATTTTTTTTTTTCGGCAGACTGTACATTTGCCCTCATCGGCTTCTATGGCACTAGCATAACTGATATAAGTGGTAAATGACTGAGATTGGAGTCACCTACCATATGGTATGATGCTGTATATGCTCATAGATTCCAATGGGATCCATGGAGATTTAGTTGTATTGTAGTGCATAATATTCTATTTTGTATATTGTAACTACTGAACAGTTCCAATTTTGTGGAACATTAATGTGATTTTGGTAGCTGAGAAGCATTCTTTCCTACAACCTGTGTTTCTACTTGAGATTCTGATGCTTTGCTAAAATAAAAATGCCGCTGAGTATATCTATGTAATGCATTGTGACAGCAACTTGGCCTTTATAAATTATAAATATGATTTCATCTAAATCTAGTAAATTTCTTTCCTGAAGGTATCTATTCTTAGATGGTGTCTAATTTTGTATCATGACTACACTTAAATTAAAATTTCTTAATACAAAATGGAACATTATTGGCATGTTCCTTGATTTTCACGAGAAGGCTTTAAAAGTACAAAAATTACATATTTACAAAAAGCCTCTGGAATTAGAAATTCTGCAGAGAAAATAAGAATCCAAAGAGCCCATGAAACAAATACCCCCAAAAGTCCTATACAAAAAATATAAGGAATGTTTTATTTTCAAGTAGAATTGAAAAATAAAACCCCTAGAGAAAATCATATCTTCACAAAGAAAGGAAGGATTAATTTATTCTTTTCTTTTCCTTTCCATTTTATTCTAACAACTCAGTTATTTTTATATACAAACCCAATAAGGGAAACTTATTTACAACACAGTCTTTTGTTATGAACAAAATCCCCCACTTTCTCTTCAAAATACACTCAGCTATCCAGAAAATTTACAATTCGAATCCTGGCAAAAGGAAAGTTAAACATGCTTTAATATGTCTGGAATAGTAGGCAGCTAAGGTGATATAGCTCAATCAACATTAAAGCATTGATATTCTGTTTTATTTTTTAATAAAATTATATTAATTTAAACTCGCATATACTCAAGATGTACCTAAAGAATCTTAAACCCATTGCTTACAGGAAAAGATTGATTGTTTGGGTCAATTATCGTTCTTATATATAAATGCTACAGCTTAACTATTTACAAAAGACTTATAATATTATCTTCTTAGAATACTAAATAATGGATGTTATTCAGGCTCATGATATTATTTTCATCATATTCTTGAAACTAAATATGCTAGTTTTTAAGTTAACATTGGTACACCATTAATGAATTGGTGATATGTCTATAAATATGCAAGTTTTGAAGGACTAATTATGCAATAAAAGAAAAAGGCAAAGGGCTTCATTGGAAAACAAACCAATCATCAAAATTCTTACTCTCGGCTGCCACCGGGCTGTTCAACGCTTCTGATGCCGGTTTTCTCCTCATCCATTTCTTGAAATTCCCTCCCGGGGAATTTGCTAAACCCACCCCAAAACAAAAGAAAATTAGAATCTCGCCCCTAAAAATATCACTCTTTCAAAAACAAGCCTAAGGTTGCTATTGGCGCGAATAGCTCGAGTTCTTCAAAGATGATTATTGAGCAAAAAGGGGAGAATCGATCTAAGATCTTGTTAAGTATTAAATTCTTGAAGATCTTATTTTATGGTTTGTGAATTTATAGTTTCAATCCAATGCAATAAAAACAGTAAGGCTCCAATAATTCGAAACTTACGTGAGAAGGGGGAGCTAGGAGCCGAGCTGGCGGGAGATGAGGGCGTCGACGGCGATCCGACGGCAACATTAAGCGAGCGCCGAGCATCGCGTCGTACGACGGTGATGCTCCGAGTGATCGGGAATGGGTGGTCGTCGCCATGCGATTGCCCCGGCATGCCCGCGGTGGATCTGCTGGCGGAGAAAGAGTTGAGTTTGCGCAGTTTGCCGAGACCGGCATCGGGTGCCGGCCCGGCAAGCGTTTCGTCCCATAGATTATGGAGAAACCCCATGATTACAAAAGAAAATTTAAATTAAAAAAAAAACAAAAATTGGTGAACTGAAATTAATTGTGTATATATTTGTGTATGTGAATTTTCTTTTGTAACAACCGAAAATATTCAGTGATGAAATTGTGTTGGTGGAAGGGAGCACCACCAGATATCTATGCGACTGTTACAAAGAAGATGAAGGAGAAGAATTAAAATAAAAAACAAAATAAATTAACTCTATTTATTTACGCTAAAATTGATGAGATTTGGATGAACTAGGGTTTTTATAGAGGCATAATTTACTTAAAATAGATTTATGGTTTTCCTCAAAAAAAATAAATAAATAAAAGGATTTATGGTTTTTAAGGAGGGTTTGTTAAAATCAATTAGTTTATATTCCTTAATTAGATATAATGAAGACACTCAAAATAGTAATACTTTCATTCTTCAATTAAATTTATAATTTTGAAAAAATATAAAATAATTAGAGGTAATTTTATATAAAATAACTAGTGCACAATGCTCACAATTTTGTAAACATGGCCTCTTAGAGCTTCTCAATCCACCCACATTCGCAAACGCAAAATCCACATTATGAGAATTTTTCCCTTCAGCCCAACTGCAAAATCAAACTCAATTTGCGATTTTTATTTCTCTCTTCTGCCAAAAACCGCAAATATGCGTCCTCACTGTTTATACTGCAAAACTTATTTTATTTATTTACAATGAAGTCATTCTTTGGTTGTTTGATTTCATTTTTTTGACTTTCGCAATTTTGTTTGTTTATTTCTTTTATTTATTCATTTCACATAAAAACCTTAAAAAAAGTTTATGATATTAAGATTGTCTAATAATTTGATAATCGATGATAATTCTGAATTTAAATGACCATGTATTTTTAGTATCATAGTTTAATTTTATTTAGTATGTTTTAGTGTAATTTTATTATCAAATTATTTAATTATTTAATTTTTATTATTAAAATAAATATTCGATTCATAAATATACAATTAATAATATATTATATTTGTTAATGATTAATTATATCTTAATAACTTTGAAATTAACAAATGAGTTAAATTGTAAATTTGATAAATATATTAGTAGTATTTGAAAATTATAAAAAAAGAATATGCTGAGAATATTCTTTTGAGTTTGAGTTTGGTGTTTTAGGTTGGAGAGCAATTACTATTTGATTTGATATTTACTGCATTTTGAGTTTGAGTCTGGTGATTCGGGTTGGAGATGGCCTTAAAATATAAAAATTTCATTTATATTATATAATTATTATTTCACCATTATAGCCTCATTTAAAATATAATTTATACAATTAAATTTAAAACACAACATAGCCCCGTCTAAATATATAATGCTATTTTCATTAAAAAAAAAAAAAAATTCTATCGCCGACGCGTGCACCCAACCCATCTACTTTAAACACTGCCTTGAAAATTACCGATGGGTGATGCATTAAGATAGTTATTACAATCTATCTTGATATTTTTTAGATGTCTTTTATTTGGATTTTGGGAGATTTATGAGTTTTTATTCTTATGATTTATCTTGGACAAGGACAATTGGTTACATAAATATGACAAGGAGTTCTTGAATATTTAAACTTAACACCTAATTTCAATTTCTACTGCAACATTTTTTTCAGATCTTCCTCGTCGAATAGAATAAAAGAAAATCAGGTAGCAGAAATCAAACCTGCATCATTAGCTTGGATGGTGAATTCTTCAGAAAAATGGTGTCTTCCTTGTTGCTCTACACAAGATGTCGCAAATTCACGATTATATCTAAAAATATTATTTGTTGCGTAAACTATTACTCCTCGATTCTGAATTCAAGGAGTGAAGATCTATGATTGATGACTAGATCCCAGAATCTGCATCAGAACTCTCCAATTGCCACACTCTTCCATCCAGCGTGTTGGTAATCCGACGGTCTGTGTCACATAGCAACGACGAGCTCAAGGTTTTATGCCTACTCAACCTTCATTCTCCTGTGTAAATTCATTTCAACTACTCTATCTGATTCCGAAATTGATCTTCTATTTCAACCACTGCTAGTAATATATGCGTTGACAATAGTTGTGGCTGGAGCTGGTGAGTCATTTTCTTTTCCTATGTCATTGGTTTACTTATTTTCACTCTTTTCTTTTGTTATGAGTTTGTTATTGGTGGAGAAACTGGATATCTGAAGATGTTTCTGAATGCTTGTGAATTCTTTGGATTGAGGATGATTTGCTGAAGTAGAATATGGTTCCATAAATGCTAATATTAGTCTACTTGATCATTACTTAGAGAAAACCATTACTATATTCTCTACTATTTTAAGTGATTCTGAATATTTACTGCATATTTGTAGCTGAAGGCATTACATGCTCTAAATAGTTAAAAATTTTGTTGTTTTCATCAAGTTAGTATTTTGGATTGAAAAAATTAATTTGAGAATTGAGAAATGTCTTTTAATATATATATATATAGAGGAGGGATCATGTAAAAAAAAATCCTCATGTGAGAAAAAAGAATGAATCATGTCCATCAGATCTAAAAAAATCAATGGTTGATATTGAATCAAGCAACAACTAAAATGCAATCAAGCAACAACTAAAGCACAATCAAGCAACATTGCAATCAAGCAACGACCTGAATACAATCAAGCAATGTCGTGAATGCAATCAAGCATCTTTCTCACTTTCTCACGTTAAGAATTTTCTCACTGGATCCGCTCCCTATATATATATATATATATATATATATATATATATAGGGATGGATTATGTGGTTACCCAACTCCCCTATATTATACGAGGCCAAAATCCAGCATTCAAATCAAAATTGGACGTTTAGGATTAAATCTGGAACTCAAAATTTTGGTGCATTATGTTTCAATGTGGTACATTATTTGGGTAAAATTATCTTTTTCAAATTTATAATTTCAAATTACGGAAAATAAGATTCATATCCCCTAAATTTCATTTTTCTCTCTCTAAAATTTTTATAAAACTTTAAATAATCATAACCTACTCAATACAAATTATTTTTAATGTATTATATATTAAATTAATGATAATTTAATTATATTTCAAACGAAATCCCTTTTACATATGTTTGAAATAATATAATCGTAGTTGTTGGGTTTGGCAAACCCATGTCCCACATCAGGGAGAGAAAGAAGGAATTCATTGTATATAAGAGTCCACCCAACTCCATTAGTATGAGACCTTTTGGGATGGAGATGCCCAAATGCAAAACTGTGAGAGCTTTAACCCAAAGTGGACAATATCATACTAATGTCGAGTTGGCGGTTCCCCCAACAGATAGGTGCGGTGAACATGGAACGAACACGTGTACCCTGGTTCAAGTAGGGTGCGGGGGACCAGGGTGGTGGTGGACTCTGGAGTAAATGTGGGAAGCCCTCAATCAGAGCGGGGATCGTCTCTGGGTGTCTTGTGTCGAAAGCTTCTTGATACTGTAGGGGTCAGGCGGCGGGTCCCGTTGGTTTACGACGGTGCAAGATGAGTTGAGACAGATCAAGGCTCGAGGGGAGGAAGCCCTCAACAAACCTCGATACAATGGGTGCCTTGTGTCAAAAGCTTCCTGACAGTGGTGGTCAGGGCGGGTCCCCTTAGTTGACGGCGGTGCAAGATGAATTGTGATCGAGGGGAAGGACACGGGATTGTGGTCCTTAGATTTGAAGGAAGAATTGTTGGGTTTGGCAAACCCATGTCCCACATTGGAGAAATAAGGATGTGATTCCTTGTATATAAGAGTCCACCCAACTCCATTAGTATGAGGCCTTTTGGGATGGTGATGCCCAAATGTAAAACCGTGAGGGCTTTGGCCCAAAGCGGACAATATCATACTAATGTCGAGTTGGCAGTTCCCCTAACAGATTGGTGCGGTGAACGTGGAACGAACACGTAGTACCCTGGTTCGAGCAGGGTTCGGGGGACCAGGGTGGTGGTGGACTTTGGAGTGATGTGGGAGGCCCTTAATTCGAGAGGGGATCGTCTCTGGGTGCCTTGTGTCGAAAGCTTCCTGATATTGTAGGGTGTCAGGCGGCGTGTCCCGTGGGTTAACTACGGTACAAGATGAGTTGAAATGGATCAAGGCTCGAGGGGAGGAAGCCCTCAACAAACCTCGATACAATGGGTGTCTTGTGTCAAAAGCTTCCTAATTGTGCTCGAGGGGAAGGACACGAGATTGTGGTCCTTGGGTTTAAGGGGAGGAATGTTGGGTTTGGCAAGCCCATGTCCCACATTGGGGAGAGAAAGAAGGAATTCCTTGTATATAAGAGTCCACCCAACTCCATTAGTATGAGGCCTTTTGGGATGGAGATGCTCAAATGCAAAACTGTGAGGGCTTTAGCCCAAAGCGGACAATATCATACTAATGTCGAGTTGGCGGTTCCCCCAACAGATAGGTGCGGTGAACGTGGGTTAACGGCGGTACAAGATGAATTGTGATCGAGGAGAAGGACACGAGATTGTGGTCCTTGGGTTTGAGGGGAGGATTGTTGGGTGTGGTAAACTCATGTCCCACATCGGAGAAACAAGGATTATTGTTGGGGGTTTCAAACCCCATATCCCACATCGGTTGGAGAAATGAATTATCCTTTGTTTATAAGTCCACAATGAACTCCATTAGTATGAGGCCTTTTGGGAGATGCCCAAAAATAAATCCGTGCGGGCTTGTGCTCGACCCAAAGTAGACAATATCATACTAATGTCAGAGTCTCGGTCCCAACAAGTAGTATCAGAGCCCGGTTCGGGTTGTGGAGGATACCGAGTTTGTGGTGGACTTATGGTGCATGTGGAAGCCCTCTTGTGTGCCTTGTGTCGAAAGCTTCCTGATAGGTGGTCAGGCGGCGGGTCCCGTGGGTTGACGACAGTGCAAGATGAAGTGACAGATCATATTACTCGAGGGGAGGCCATAGATATGTGGGTAATTGGTTTGAGGGGAGGATTGTTGGGGGTTTCAAATCCCATATCCCACATCGGTTGGAGAAATGAATTCTCCTTTGTTTATAAGTCCACAATGAACTCCATTGGTATGAGGCCTTTTGGGAGATGACCAAAAACAAATCCGTGCGGGCTTGTGCTCGGCCCAAAGTGGACAATATCATACTAATGTCGGAGTCTCGGTCCCAACGGTAGTAAAACTAATTAATATAATAGTTACAATTATATAATGTAGCATAATACAAAGGATAATGTAATGATATATTTAAACGTATTGTATCATTATTTCGTTCTTAATTATACATTATAAGTAGTATTA
Organism: Plectranthus barbatus; assembly: GCA_026898455.1. Classification (NCBI taxonomy): domain Eukaryota; kingdom Viridiplantae; phylum Streptophyta; class Magnoliopsida; order Lamiales; family Lamiaceae; genus Plectranthus; species Plectranthus barbatus. Next base: position 637,336 of record JAPKLW010000223.1, read on the forward strand.
TTCGTACATTATCTGAAATCGAATGTCACATTATGGAATGTGTTGTGCATTTTCCTCTCAGCTCATTGGTCCTTGATACAAGTACATGATGTTTGCAAAATAATAGACAACTTGGAACATTACTTAAGTTTTGAATATTACATTATCTACGGCAAATATGGTGCATTATTTGTTTACAATTTCAATATTATACCAAAACCTAGAGTAATATTGAAAAAATAAAAGAAAAATACGCTATAAAAGATAATGAAGTAGATAAAGAATGCATGATGCATCAACTATCATAGAAATAATGTAACATCTACATGGTTAAAAACAGCAACTCAAAAGAAAGGATGCGACGTTAGACTTTCATGGATAACTTCTCATGCAATTGTTATATATCGCATCTGTCCCCAACCTCCGCGACTTGCATGCCGCCCTTCCTCCCAACTGTCTGCGACCGCATTGCACCTGCTACCACGACCACCACCGCTGCTGGAGATACGTGAGGAGATAAGAACGTGCCGCCTGTGGGCTCTTGCCTGCACAACCATTGCCTTTAGCCACCCCATCGGGATAATTGCCGGTGGTCATCAATGGGAGCTGATGGTCAATTGGACTCCATCACAAACCCCAAATCAATCTCGAATGTTTCAATCCAAAAACTGGCCTGTTGGTGCGCTACAGCTTGGAACAATGGAAATGAATATGAATAATAAAATTTGGAAAAATTTGATTTGTAAAGAATATTAAACGAGAGAAATAAGGGAATACTTTAGAAAATTTGTAATTGTTAATTTCTGTAATTACTAAAACACCTTAAGCCTGAATTGAATTTATTTTTTTAAAAAAAGTCAAAGTCTAACAATAAAATGAAATATGTGCCATTAGATTTAATTGATCAAATGTTGATATTTGGTCTCATATAACATTTGGGAGGTGGGTAACATATGATTACAACTCTCTCTCTCTCTCTCTCTCTATATATATATATATATATATATATATATATATAGGGGAGTGGTCATATGAGAACTCCCCTTACAATGTGAATATAAGAACCAATCTCGACCATCCAAATTGGTGATCCAACGCTCAAGACTAAATAATTTCCGTCTGCGTTATAGTGTAGTAAAACATGCATTGAAGGGTGATCACTAAATTTTTAGTAATACTATAGTCTAGAGGCAAATTAAAATTATCGATCCCACGGAGATTGTAAAAATGAACATCCTATATACTGAAACATTTATTTTTCGGTTTATTGTTCAAGTAAATAGAAATTTGAAGGGGTTTTGAAACTTGAAACTAAATTTTGCAAGAAAATTAAATTAAACCAGAGATTAAACCGGGTTTTCAGACACTAGAGAAAAGATCAGATTCCAGGGCAAGTTCATATCAAGGATAGCATACAAGGAAAATCTATCGATCAATTAAAAATATTGATTGAGGTGGAACATCAAAAAAGTATTACAAATTCCAGGGTTTGACAATTCATAAAGTGGATTATTAATTTTCTATATCCTTTCGATCTCAATAAAAATTAACAACTCCCAAAAACATCAGATTTATTCCTATGGATTAAATTCTTCTTTTCAGACATAATAAAGATCCATATTACCAATTCTTAAATTCATTAATCAATTTTCACTTTTGAGTCTTAAATTAATTAATTAAGAAAACCTAATCAAATGACCAATTTAATCAGATTGAAAAAGCACAAGAATTGATAAACCAATTAAAGATATTGATCGATTTGATAACCTAACATGCATCCAAGACAATCACATAAACCCTAGAATCTGAATAGAGGATTACCTACACATATTCATGTTAAACAAAAATATGAAAGGATAAAACCTGTAAAAGTACTTCATAAAATCAAAGTTGAATTGAGTCCAATCTTGAGGAATATTGCTCCCAATCTTCAATCCAAGTCCAAAATAATTGAAGAACAATAAAAACTATATGTCTAGGTCTAAAAAGTGGCATGAATGTAGAAATTTGCCAAACCAATACTACATATACTAAGTTCAATTGTTCCAACATGGAAATAAATAAAAAGGAAAGAAATTCTGCCAAAACAGCCCGTGTGTTGTTCGATAGGGTGTGTGTCGATCGACACACAACCCCAAATTCAAACCAGCATGTGGCCCCGTTGATCAGCTCCTCCTCGATCTCCATGTCGATCGACAGGCTCCCTGTCGATTGAAAGGGAGGTATAAATCCTGCTAATCCTGCATTTCGACCTCTTCCTCTTCAGCAGTTGTGTCAATCAACACCACGGGTGTCGATCGAAACAGAGGACATGGTTGAAGCGTCCAATCTCCACACATAGCCAATTTCGCACTCAAAAACCTATATTTTTCACCATAACAAACATAAAAAGCATAATACCAATGTGATGCTAAGAAAATCAAGTAAACACACCATACAAACATTAAAACAATCTAAAAATCTATTGATAAGTGAACGAAATAACGCACCTATCAACTCCCACAAACTTGAACTATTGATCGTCCTCGATCAAAACACCAAAAGAAACTCAAAGCCATGTAAACAGAGATGTGCAATGCCTCATAAGATTCATCACAATCTAAGTACACTCTCATCCAAAAGATAATGCAATCAAAATCCAATCCAAATCATCAACAGTTTCGGGAAGAACCTCACAGATAGAAAGAATTTTAACAACCACTCATCACTCAAGTGTTTAGGACATGTGTTTCACTCAATTCAAAGTAATACAGTTTTCTTAACCATAAGTTTGGCAAATTTCTCATCTCTCCACTGCTTAGAAAGTAACATGACTCGGTGAATCAAAAAGGTCTTTAATTTGGTTGTAATGATGCTTTTCTACTTATAATTTTCACAACTTCCCAACTATCAACCCACAATCACATATTGTTAGGTATTGATGTAGAAATCCCACCTTAATTTGATATTTTGATGTGTCCAAACTATATACCAAAGTTTAGGCCTTAGAGTTATTACCCCATGTAATCCTTGTATAGGATGATCGAGTTGTAATAGTCTAGGAAGAAGGAATCCATCAAAATTGTGGATAAGTTTTGAAGAAGACGCCATTCAGATGAGATAACTGTCGAACATACAAGACGAAGACAAGCATAGCAGAGCAAAGGTCACCAAAACTGCGCAGAAAACTGTGGACATAGTCTTCACATAGAAACTGTTGAGAGGCGCTCACAGTTTCAGACCAAGATAGTTTTGCGTCAAGGAATGCGTATATAGCAAGATGTCGAACAAGTCGCAGAAGAACTTCAAGAAAGTCAATGATAAAAGACAGACATATACTCAGCTGCGAGTGGCGTACAACGTTGTTCGGCGTCTGACACAACAAGTACAAATTGCTCAGAAAAGCAGGACGTTGTAGCAGAATAAGCAGAGAGGCAAGCAACTTTTTCAGAGAAGGATGGACTATGACTGGACGCCCTCATACTGATTTCTCCTTATCAGTATGGAAATCCCTTGAACTGATTTCTCCTTAGTCAGTACGAGGGCTTTAGTCAGTTCGGGAAAGCCCTCGTACTGACTTCTCCTTGTCAGTATGGTAGGACCTTAAACTGAGTGCTCCAACACAGTTTTAGGTCAAGGTTAGGCGTGATGATAGTTAGTTCTCGAGTATTCTCCTTTGCTCGGTCTTCAACCTAAGTTCTATTACAACTCAATTCGATTCTATACAAGGATTATAAATTAGAACTCTAGAAACTGGGAAAACTGACTAAGATGGCTTACAATCTTTGATCCACCAGAATATCCAAAAGTAAGGAAGGAATTCTCTAAAAAAGAACCCTAACACTAGTGCAATAGAAATGCAGCTACTTGAAGCATTTTTTAAGCATAATGAATGCATTTGAGCATTTATGATAAAAAAATATACATAAATTCCGCATAAAAATGTATCATTTTTTGAACTAGCTGATGCATTTTTTAACCCTTGACAAATGCATTTTTTGTTCGTATTTTTGTATTTGAGGAATTTTTTTTTACTAAATCCGCTCCATATACATAGGAATGAGATCTGGTAAGAAAAAATCTCCCTGTAAGAAAAAGAATGAATCTTATCAATTAACTCTAAATGAATCAATGGTTGATATATATATATAGATGTGATCAAGTAAAAAAAAATCTGAGTGAAAAAAGAATGAATCTTATCCATTAGATCTAAATAAATCAATGGTTGATATGCAATCAAGCAACAACTAAAGCACAATCAATCAATTGCTTGATTGTGTTTTAGTTGTTGCTTGATTATTATGATGTTTCATTGTGTTTCACTTGCTGCTTGATTTTATATCAACCTTTGATTTGTTTAAATCTAACGGATATGATTAATTTCTTTTCTCACATGGGACTTTTTCTTACCTGATCCGCTCCATATATATATATATAGTTGTAATTATATGTTAACCACTTCTCAGATGTTACCTGTTACCTCACTTTTCGGTGCATTGTCTAGACAAGCTAATTACATTATCTTGGCAAATTAGGTAAATTACGAAGATAATGTAATACATTCTATTAATGTAATTAGCTTGTCTAGACATTGCACCGAAAAGTGAGGTAACAGGTAACATCTGGGAAGTGTTTAAAATATGAATGCATCCCTATATATATATATATATATATATATATAGGGGTTGGATCCGGTGATAAAATGAAAAAGTCACTTGATTACGTTTACAATGTTGCTTGATTGTATTTCAGTTGTCGCTAGATCATTTGTAATTTAATTGCATTTTAATTGTTGCTTGATTAAATATCAGTCATTAATTTAATTAAATCTAATGGATGAGATTCATTTTTATTTTTAATATAATATTTATTATCATATGATAATATCTATATATATAGATATAGATATATCTATATATATGTAGTAGTACTTATATGGTAATACTTTATGATAAAAAGATGTATCGATTTCGCATATAAAAAATTATTATATTTTTATTTTGATAAAAAAAAATGGCATCAATTCAACATAAAAATTCTCAAATACATTAATTTCACATTAAAAAAAAATTGTTCCACAAAGCTGCATTCTTTTTACACTAACTAATACATTTTTCATTTCTGAAGAAATACGTTTTTAGTTATTATATTATTATTATTTGTGAAAGTTTAATGAGTGAGATTTATTAATACCCACTTTCAGCTATATGTATATAAAAAATACCCAAAACATTATAATGCTTTAGGAAATACCCACTGCACGTATCTGAAAAATTTCAGAAGTAAAAGTTGGTTAATTTCACAAAAAAACATGGTGATTGAGACATGTTGATCAAAATAAAAAATTGTCGGTCGATTATTTATATTTTTAAACCCGGGTCCGACCAACTATTTAAAAAAATAATAAACATGTTTAAAACAAAAAAAGGTAAGTTCGGTGCCACGTAAGGTCGGCGTCGTAATACCGAAACCGACCCCCGACGCCGACCAACGTGGCACAAATTTAAAAAACAGATATTAATTCCACGTAGGTCGGTGTCGAGGTCGGTGTCTTAACACATAACACCGACTCGGCACCGACCTCGCCCATTATTTCAAAAAAAAAAATATAAAATGCCAAATCGACCTCGACCCCCATTTTATTCACCCTAATTCGACAGCACAACAGAGTCGGAAACTACCGCCGTCGACTATCTCCACCACTAAACTCGACCCATTTTCCACACGAAATGGCGGAAATCTTTGGAATATTTGTAATTAATTATAAGTTGAATTATATGTGTAGGTTGAGTGGATTAGGCCTGCTTTCTGTGGTTTAACCACGAAGGTGACGTTATCCACGAAGACCACAGTACTGAAGGGGATTGCATCGACCTTAAAGTCATTGGGGGGGGGGGGGGACGACTTGGTTAATTAGTTTAGGGAAGGACTCTTTAGTAGAGCTCTTAAGTTTCCAAATTAAGAGTCATGATGATAATACATTGCCATTCTTGGTTGGTGGGAAAGTGATTCATTTTGGGGTGCCGGAGTTTGCACTGGTCACTAGTTTGGGTTTTGGGTCCTCGTCCTTTGATCCTTGTTCTGATGATCATGATGTTCCTTCTAGATCATCTGGTTTTAGAAAATTCTGTGAAAATAAGCAATTGACAGCAAATGATTTGTTTAAGAAATTTAAGGAGTGTACTGTACATCGTGAGGATCACTTGCTTTACTTGAGGGTCGCCAACATATTAGCTTGTTGGTGTTTTGTGTTGGGGTACCATGATAGGCAGTTGGTTGAGGGGTGGTTATATGTCCTAGTGGAGGATTTGGGTCGCTGGAATGCTTTCCCGTGGGGGGCTTATTCCTACCAGGGTTTACTACACTACATTTCAGCTATGCCTAGGACTAGAGACCGAGATGACCTCAACACGATGAGTATTCATGGGCCTATTTGGGCATCACAGATAATAGTAACTTAAAAACCATGGCTTATAAATTATGATATAGATATTGTAGAGTTAACATTAATGTGTTTGTAGGTATGGGCCTATGACACCATTCCGGAGTTGGGACTTGCATGTTGCAACCTCTTGTATCTTCAGGCGCTTCCACGGTTTGCTAAGTGGAAGTTTGTAAAAGCAAATGCAGACAAGTGGGGATCGTGGTCTGCTTTCTTTGCCAGAGATCAGGTATTATATTGATTTGTTGTCTTGTCACAATATTTTAATTTTCTAATTATATTTCTATAAATTGCAGATTGAGGCTTACTCGTCCTTACCTCCTCCTACTGACGAGCAAGAGAAGAACTATTACCAGTCTGCACTCATGCCATTGCCACTAGGCGTTGGATGGCGGCATCCCGATGTAGCCGTGCCTCCGAAGAAGGGTAGGGGTGAGGGAGAGCATATAGGGGGTAGAGACATGGGTCATAGGCAACCGGTAGGAGATCATCATGAGAGGAGTGGGGGTTTAGGGGATGAGGGGCACCGTGAGAGTGGTAGTCCATCTCATGAAGGGGAGGGGGAGACCTCATCTAGTAGAGGTATTAGGAGGAGGCGAAGCCGATCTAGCAGCATGGGTAGGTTGATCAAGGATGCTGTGGATGAGATTAAGACTTTTGTATCCGATCTCTTTCGTTCATCTAGATGTGCCCACGACACTGATGCGCAGGGGTTGAGAGCGACGACATTGGGGGGGCACAGGAGTCCCCATCGCGACCAGGTAATGTATTTTAGAATCAATTTTTTATATAGTTTGGTGCAATATTTATTCTTATTTGTTTAATGTTATGTTGATTGTTGAGCAGGAAGCTCACTCTTCAGCTAGGCAGAGTCGTTCTCGATAGTCCGGTGTGAGACGCAGCCAGTCTCCACAGATAGAGCACCCAGTGGAGACTGAGCACCCGGTGGAGTTTGAGCACCCGGTGGAGTTTTTGCACTCGGTGGAGACTGAGCACCTAGTGGAGACTGAGTCGCGGCGCGATGATCTGGTGACATAATTTTTTAAACTTTAATGATAAATATTAATGTTTAACATGCATATCCTACTTGGGTACTTGTAGTTGGTACTTCATACTGGCACTAGCACTAGGCGTAGTGGTTCACGACGGAGCAGCTCTAGATGTAGTGCTTCACAGCGCTATGATGATCAGGTAAATACTTATATGAAGCTATTAAGAATGGTTACATTATAATGTTTGTTGAAATTTCCATTTAGTTGTTGGACCAGCCTGAGACTTCTAGGAGGCCATCTCGTGCACGACGGAGCGTACAAAGACAAGAACATCCGCAGCCTATCAATCAAGAAGAACTGGTTTATTTGATTTGATTATTTAAATAAATTATTTTTCTATATTGCAATTATTTTAATTTATAATTATTTAAGTATACTTTTATCTTCAATTTGTAGTTGCTTCTTAGTCATGTACCAACCCACTAGTCTTATCAGTTAGAGCAGAACTAATTCGAATGGGTGAGAGAGGGGACCGTCTCACGGGTGTTTATGCACCATCCAATTGTATTTAACAAGAGATACTTTGAAATTATTCAGGATGCGAGCACCGATTTATTCGCTGATACGGTGGAGCATGTTTGTTTGTGTTTGCAACACAAGCTCAATGATGTGAACATAACCACATGGCGGTTCATGCGATCGTCTTTCTACGAGCATCTAGTAGTCTTGCATTAAAGACCTCGGCCGCATTTGTAGTCAAGAAGCTGTAACAATCCACCGGACACTGTGACCTTGCCCATTTTTTAGGTCCAACCGTGATGAGCTTCTCAAAGGCAGCAGGATTGCCTTCATTAATTCTATCCATAGTCTGCCTGAACTCCACTCCACGATAGGCATATGCAGCCCGTTGATACAGTTTAACGATGCCCGGACCGTAGCCTGTGAGCTTATTCAGTAGATGGTAGTAACAAAGACCGTGTGCTATTCCCGAAAATATATAGCTTACCGCATTTTAGATGCTGATGTGCTGGTCGGATACGATGAGTGCATCAGAGGTTAATTGAAAAGAATTTCGTAGTTGAGCCATAAACCATCTCCAACTCTCGTCATTCTCGATTGGACCAACACCAATAGCTAGCGGGAACACATTTTCGTTGCCATCTTTCGTAACAGCAACAAACATAATGCATTTGTTTCTCCCCTTTAGATGCGTGTCATCAACAACGATCACTGGTCTTAATAAATTGGACTGGTAGGCACTCCGGGAAACACCTAGGGCGACAAACATATGTTTAAATGTTCCATCAGCTTCAAGATCAAGAGAGGTTACGGTGCCTGGATTGTATTGCTCTAGCACTTCAAGGTATTGTGGCAGCTTTTCAAAGGATTCGGCTATACTGCCTTACAGAAGTGAAATAGCAGCATTACGAGCACGCAAAACAATACCGTAAGTTGTTTGAATTCCAAATGATCGCTGCAGCTCAGCCATAATCTCTCGGGGCTTACTTATCGCCCCGTAACGACGCATCCTTCTTGAAAAATATGCAGCTGCAGCCTTCGACCGGATAGATTTGGCACCGACTCCCGCAAGATTGATCTGACAATTATGATTTGGTTCAAATTTGCGCACTATCCAGCACTTACTCCTGCAGCTTGCCCGTATTACAAAGGAGCAATTCGTCTATCTCTTGCAAACATACTCGACGCGTTCATGATCGGAGCGCCGTACTTTAAACTCCTGTCGTTGCTCCATATGCCACAGTGCCACAGCAATGAACAATTCATCTTTACTCCAGAACAAGGAGTTCAACGACAATTCTGTCTTGAGTATAGCTGAGACATCTTTCACAACAGCCGAATGGGATGTCTCGGCTTCCCTAATTGGAAGCAACCAATTATTTAATTCAGCATCCACTTCGCATCCTTCTGGCAGAGGATGTGTCGTCATAAGATTTGAGATAAAAGCAGACATATTGCCAGAATTTCGGATCCAGGCTGAGAATTCAGCAACAGTACAATTAAGACAAAAATTACTATTGTCTCTGAACGACTCATCATCCGAATCAGATGACTCCTCGTCCAAATCTGCTTCATCATCGTCATCGAGATCCACATGGCCACCACCTATTTCAATTTCGTCGTATGGAACTTCTTGGGTTAGAACAGGATCCACATGCTCCTCCTCTTCCTCATTTTCTTCAACAGGAGCCTCTTCATTTAGGTTGGGAAGTTGTGAGCCGCTACCGCTTGCACTTTCATGAACAAAAGTATTAAAGAGACCTTGACCATAAGAATCGTAATTGGTGTTCGGAGATGCACCAAAATACATCGAAGACCCAAATCTTTGAAGGTCATCAACCGTTGGACTAAAATACTAGTTCGGTGGTGGACTCATTGAAGATATAAATGATCTGTAGGGTGAAGGTTGTCGCTGTGAAGTCCCAACAGCAGCACCCTTCATAATAACAAAAATATTGGGCTCCGAATATAAAGCACAAAGCCGCTGCAACTCCAAATCAGTCGTCAACATAGATTTCACAATTCTTCCGCTGCGGCTTTGAGACGTATAATACAAATTATACTCACCAAATATATATTCAACATAAAAAATTTGTTGGATGTTGCTTCTCAAATAATTTACAGATATATTGGTGGATGGAACGTAAATCAATCGTTCTTGTCCACCAATATAGTTGCATGAATCATCCAACTGACCATTGTAGTGAACAAAAATTGAACACCAGTTCTCCATCTTCACGAAGATATAAACCGAAAGAATGGAAAATAAGAAGAAAGAATACCGTAAAGATGGAGAAAAAAAAGACAGAGAAGAATTTGATTTTTCTACAAATATGAGTGTAAGAGTGAAGGACAACATATTTATAATTCGATCTCAATTATGAGTACAGCTACACACATCTGTATTTTGGTGCAGATATTTATTTTCAACCACTCATATTTTCGTACATTCACATGCATGCAAGAGCCTACCCATTATTATTCATAAATTGTAATAATTTTGAAATTAAAAAAAATGGGTCGGTGTCGAGGTCGGTGCCATTACAAAGGCACCGACCTTCTTTTAAAATAATAAAAAAAATAATCACCGACAGTCGGTGTTGTAGTCGATGTCTACAAGACATCGACCCAAAATGTATACCATTTATAAATTTTTAAATTGAGTCGGTGTCAGACACACGACACCGACCACGCCACCGACTCTAATGGCGTTAATACACGTCTGATTTGATATTTACTAATGATTTGATCATCATTACCTAATTATCTTGTTGATTTCATGTATTAACGGCCTCTGACTAGGACAGTGAGTATTTCTTAAAAATGTTTAATGTTTTAAGTATATTTTTTATGTGTTTAGTGGAAATAGTTATTTAAAATATTTTCCTCCAAGTTTTATTACATAATCATAACGCTCTCTATATATATATGAGGTACACAATTCAACCGTAGAGGGCGAGTCCCTTGTCGTATTGATGATCAATTATTAAATAAGTAATTGTAACACCTAGAATGTTTAATGCAAAAAAATCTTGTGGGGTGGAGATGTAACTAAAGGTACAAGTGGGTGGCTAAAAAATGTGATCATCAAGGTTTTGTAGGGGTGGATCTGGGCTACTTTAAAAGCTGGAGGGCCCATCACAATCAAACCAAAAAGAGAAAAGGACCTCAAAACAAAATTTAAGAAATGAATGCTGACGTCATCTGGTGGCGTCAGCATCTATGAAATAGCTGATCTCCACTTGACACGTGCTCCGCTCCTCCATCTAATTTTTTTTTTCTTTTCTTCCTAATATTTTCTGAAAATTAGAGATTTTGAGTTTGAGAGTGATATTAATTATATTTCTTTATTTGAAAACTTTATATATTTATTTTAGTATCTTTTATCTGAATATATAAGAAATTGCCAATTATTCTGTTTTATAATTAATTTTATTTCGTTTTGGAATTAATAACGCGACTTGTGTGAGGTTGGGTTGCATGTTATATTTCAATTCAAGAAAAGACAAAAGAAGTCATTTGATAATGTTGGAATAATATTCAAGAATGACAATGATATATCATATATATATATATAATATATATATATATATATATATATATATATATGAGTTGGGTTTGAGATTTGGTCCTAAGATAATTTTGTATAAAAATCCCCTTCACCAATAACTCCAAAATAATTTCATCTCAAATTTGTTTGGAATTTAATACATATTTCTTTTATCTACAAAAATTAAGGAGTTTATTCATGTATATTTCAAGTAGTTAAACTCTAAAAAAAGATAGTGCACACACTATGACTATATATTTCCACAAGATAAAGAAGAAACAAAGTTACATGAGAAGGTTTGCCGTATGCTTATCTTATTTTATAAGATAAATCTTAATAGTAAATTACATTATCATAAATTTAGTAAATTCATAAATTAAGAATTGTGAAACATTGTCATGGGAGTTTTTGTTTAATAACATTTATAGGAGTATAATTCAAGTTTTTTGTGAAATGAAAATCATGAGAAAGAACTGAGAAATGCATAGAAATAAAAACTGTATGAAATACAACAAACTGAAAAACCAATACAGCAATCTTACAAGGGAGATCCAATCAATATTCACATAAATCTAAAGCCCCTGCAGAAGCCTCAAATTTTGATGAACCCTAATCAAGAACACTTCCCTTCTAGATTTGCATATTCATAAAACGTACGAGGTGGGAATAGGCCGGGCATTAAACTTCTAGGCACATGTGGACTATGCCAAGGTTCCCAGTCACAAACTACCTCCGACTTTTCCTTACATTCTTTCTCCGGCTGCTCTCCCCGGCCTGGTGGCTCCCGGGCATTCCACCCATCCCCATACTGAATCCCTGAAAGTTGCCCGGCCTCACCTCGGTCGAGTTCCTGCTGGAGGTGGCAGTGTAGGCCTCATTCCCTGAAACAGAAGATGAGGAGGAGGAGGAGGAGGAGCATGTAGGAGGTGTGACTGATCTGGAAGAGGCATCAGTGCCACTCTGGAACAGATCATCAAACAGTTCTTGAAGTTGTTCGAACGTCTCGTTCCCACTCCCCTGTCACAACACGGAACTATGCTTGAACATGACACTACTCGGCTCAGCCACTCATCTCTCAACAATAACTCTTTTATGTTATCACATCATGATATAAAATTCTAACTAGTTGGTGAGTAGTTGTTGACATAAAAACTCATTTGGGCATTCCAAGTTTGACCACTTCTAGTAGAATGTGGAGTTCTAGTGCAAGATGAGGGAGAAGACTCACATCGGATTTAGTTTGAGTCATCATCGTGGCCATCTCATTCAAGAACTCCCCCATGCCCTGCATCATCATCAATGAACATGAAAATGCAGGCAATAAAATTAGATGGAAATCTTTCTATAAAGAGCTAACAAAGTGTGTGGCTAAAACTCTATCAACTCTAGGGATTGGGACCACATTGTTTTAGGTTTCTCATCATTCTCACTACCCACCAAAACTAAAATAATCAACAGAAGAAAAAAGTTTGAATGTGTCCAAACATCATGCTCCCACCACGTAGCCAGTCATGTGTGCTGAATCATAGACTTTGGAAAAAAAAAGCCATGGAAACATCCACAACTAGAAAAGAATCAAGAACAATTAATACCGAGATAAGGGCAATTTTTCATTTTCATATTCATACAGCAACCAAAAGTAGTCACATGTAGTGTGTGTGTGGCTGCACCAATATGGCTTATTACACCTTACATTATTGTCTTCGTCGTCGTAGCAGTCGTAGACTCCTACGTCGTACAGAAACCTTTTGTTGCTGTCAGAGAGCACTGCTTTTACAACATCATCTCGTGAGCCCAGTTGCAGTGTTTCAAGAATATATATATTAAAAAAAAAAAAAAAAAAAAAGTGTAAGTAGTTGCAGTGGTGATCAAGGTGGGGATGATGAACAACTCACCAAGAAATTTAATACAAAAAGGGAATCCCACAAAATGAATACTGATCTAAAAACACACTGCAACCAGAATCAAGGGCAAACAGTTCAAACCTTTGGATTAGAGCAAGCTAGCCCACCAAACCACTACTCTCAAGAAAATCAGCCACAATCAAGTAATTAAGCGTTTTGGGCTATGAAAGTGATGATCCTTCATTTTCAGCGAAGGCAACCAAGATGCAATGTGTGTAATGATAAGTTACCTGAATACGCTTGCTGAATAGCTTGGAATTTCTTCTTTGCTTCGTCTACATTTTTCGGATTCCCGGATGAAGACACCCGATCCGGATGCCATTTCTATCACAAATTCAAGAATTTCACAAAATAATTGCAAACTCTACATTGTGTATGCGTGTGTTGTGGTTTGATCATCAAGTAAAGATCACATTTTTCTCTCAACATCAAGAAAATTATAAACACCATCCAAACACCATTATCAAGAACCATAATCATAACGATTTCTTTACCATATATATTTTTTTTCAAGAATAAAAAGCAGATTGATTCTAACCAGAACAAGTTTCTTGTAGGCATGCCTCAGCTCTGCTGATGTGCATTCTTTCGTCAACCCCAAAACAGCATAAAAATCATTGTTCTTATCGTCTGAAGCAGCCATTCCTCAAACTACACAACAATTTCCAACTCAAAAACTCAATCTTTTTTCACTACAATTCTTGTCCCACCAACTATGCATGTATGCTTGTTATGCATATAAACTAGAGTAGAAACTATACATGCTACATACGTCTGCCCATATAAAAAAAAATATGATTTTTACTGCTCAAAAGATGCTAAAAGACTACTACGAGACACAACCATACGCATTCTCTCAGCACAGAGAGAGAGAGAGAGAGAGAGAGAGGCAACAAAATCTATCATGAGAAGTCTCCAGAAGCAGCATTAAATTTATACAGAATGAAAGTGGATATTTGAATAATTTCCAAGAAACATAAAAGGAATTGATTTGTGGGGGGTGGGTTGTTAGATAAGGATTTGTGGGGTTAAAGGTGAATGGCTGGGATTGAGAGTTGAGGTAGATATTTTGTTTATGGTGTGTGTCTCTCGAGAAGCTTCTCTTTTTACTGTTTTTTGGTAATCTATTTTTTTCTACGGTTTTGGATGGATGGATGGATTGATGCATGCTTTGTAGTGTTTCACTTGCGTAGAAGAGATGGTATATTTTAGGCCACAATCATCCTCAGATTTAGGCAGCCCAAAAGTCTTGCCTGTAGATGAGGGAAGATTTAGGCCCAGTTGGAGTATTTTTTGACTTCATTCATTCATGTGGCAAATGATTTCTAAAGAGAAATTTTAGTTCCCTTTACAAATTTAGAGTCTTTTTAACATTGAATTTTTACATATGCTCTGTGAGATCAATGGTGTTGCACATCATTTGACTCATTTTGGAGTTCAATGTAAAGATTGCATCATCTATGGATGAACTATTTTCTCCTAACAAGACTCTCTTCTTTAACCAGTTGAGATTTTTAATTTTAATATAACCAATCATTTCTTAAAAAAAAAAACAAAACGTCTCCCCTGGAGTTGCAATCATGGAGTTCAACTACATAAAATGAAGAAAGAAAAAACAAAGAGTTGGTCTCTTGAGAGACAGTCTCACTATTTTTTTATTGTGAGATGAACCTTAATACATCATTTCAATAAGTTAAATATATCATTTCAATAATAATGGGTAGGTCATGCATGCATGTGAATGTACGAAAATATGAGTGGATGCAAATAAATTCTGCACAAAAATACAGATTAGTGCAACTGTACTCATAAATAAGATTGAATTATAAATCTGTTGTCATTTCACTCTTACACTCACATTTGAAAAAAATCAAAGTCTTGTATATCTTTTTTTTGCTCCATCTTTACGATATTCTTTCTTCTCTTTCATTCTTTAAGTATTTATCTTCGTAAAGATGGAGAACTGGTGTTCAATATTTCTTCACTACAATGGTCAGTTAGATGATTCCTACAACTATATTGGTAAACAAGAACGATTGATTTACATTCCATCCACCAATATATCAGTAAATTATTTGAGAAGCAACATCCAACAGATTTTCGTTGCCGAATATATATTTGGTGAGTAAAATTTGTATTATACATCCCAAACTCGTAGCAGAAGAATTGTGAAATCAATATTGACGACTGATTTGGAGCTGCAGCTGCTTTGTGCTCTATATTTGGAGCTCAATATTTATGTTACTATGAAGGGTGTTGCTGCTGCTGGGACTTCATAATGGGAGCCCTCACCCTACAGACCATTCATATCTTCAATGAGTCCACCATCGAAGCAGTATTTTAGTCCAACGGTTGATCATCTTCAAAGATTTGAGTCTTCGATGTATTTTGGTGCATCTCCAAACACTAATTACGATTCTTATGGTCTAGATCTATTTAATACTTTTGTTGATGAACGTGCAAGCTGATAGAATATAGATATGATCATATATTCATGCAAATCTTCTAAGATAGATTTAGGGTTTTATTGTATCTTTCACATGCCTTGCATATCTTTTTGTACTCTATATATATTGATCAATAAAGTACATACAATTCAAGGCCAATAATCTAAATCCTATCATGGTATCAGCCTAAACCGGTCCTTATTTCGCACGATATTTCCCCTCCGATCGCCGCATCCCTCCCTCTCGGTCATGGCCCCAGCCGACGACCCTATCCCTCTTTCAACCCTAATTCATATGATAACCATCAAGTTACCATCATCTAACTATCTCATCTGGCGATCGTAATTCGTGCCCCTGCTTACCTGCCAGGGTTTAATGAAATATGTTAATGGATCTTCCCTCCCGCCTTCTCCGCATCTCGCCTCTCCGGGACAACCGAACCCAGCCTACGCCTCATGGCACATGCAAGACCAACGACTCTTAAGCCTCCTCTTATCTACCCTATCTAAAGAAGCGATGGCAGAGGTTCTAGGATGTTCAACGTCGCGTGCAGTTTAGCTAGCAATCGATGCCGCCTTCAGCAATAAATCGAAGATGCGCGAACTCCATCTCAAAGACGATCTGCAGTTAATAAAATGGGGTTCTCGTCCCGTCTCTGAGTATGCATGCGACTTCAAATCCCTCTGCGATCAACTTGCTGCAATTGGTCGCCCCGTCGATGAAACGGACAAAGCACACTGGTTTCTCTGTGGCTTGGGACCGGCTTTCACCTCTTTCTTTGTCGCCCAGATGGCTCTAATGACTCTACCCATGTTTTGTGATTTGGTCTCAAAGGCTGAGAGTTTCTCCATCTTTCAGGATTCCATGGACGGCCAATCCACTGCTCCGATTGACTTCTACGGTCAGAATTCTGGCAGCTCTTCCTCCATCCATAGCCGCGGCTCTTCCAGCAACGGAGGCTCCAAGAATTCCTCCAAACGTGGGCGCGGTCGCGGAAACTCAAATTGCCGACCTCCGTGATGCCAGATTTGTGGACAGGATGGCCACTACACAACTTTCTGCCCCGAACGTTATTCTCAGTTGTCTCATCATAACCCGGATGCAAACCTTGCTTAAGCTTTTCAGTCCTGTTGTTCGGTGTCCTCTACCAATTCTTCTGATTGGTATTTGGATACCGAGGCCTCTGCTCATATGACACCTAATCCCGGCAATCTCTCATCTTCGCAGCCGTATTTAGGCTCCGATCACGTGGTTGTTGGTAATGGAGCTTCTCTCCCTATTTCTCCTATTAGTTTTTCTAATGTCTCCAATTCTATTCGCTTACTCGACGTCTTGGTGGTTCCTTCTCTAACGAAAAATCTGTTATCTGTCAGTAAGCTAACCTCGGCCTATCCTATTAATATTTTATTTTCTGACCGTTACTTTACTGTTCAGCACCGCCACACAAAGGAGATCCTCGCCCGAGGTCGACGTAATGCTGGTCTCTACACCCTTGATCATGTTCAGTCTGCCTTCATCTCTCAGTTAAAGCAGAATAACTTGCGTGCATCCTTTGAGTTATGGCATAGCCATTTAGGGCATGTCTCTTTTGATTCGATTTCTCTTTTAGGGTCATATCTCTGTTACTTCTTGTTTACCTAGACCAACTATTTGTTCATCATGCCAACTTGGCAAGAGTTCTCGTTTACCGTTTTCTCTAAAACGTTCTTTGCATATTTTGGATTTAATTCATTGTGATCTTTGGGGTCCTGCGCCCGTTACATCATCATCTCAGTTTCGTTATTACGTTATCTTTATTGATGATTTTAGTCGCTTTACGTGGTTTTATCCATTAATCCACAAGTTGGACTTCTTTAATCACTTACAGTCTTTTACAGCTCTTGTTGAAAATCTATTTTCTACGACAATTAAATGTTTTTAGAGCGATGGTGGAACTGAATTTACTAACAAAAATGTGCAAGAATTCTTTAGGTCTAAGGGCATCCTTCATACGCGCTCTTGTCCCTACACTCCGGCTCAGAACGGTCGGGCAGAGCGCAAACATCGGTATATTACTGAAACAGGTCTCACCTTACTTTTTCAGTCCCACTTACCTCTATCATTATGGGTTGATGCCTTCTCAATGGCTGTCTATATCATCAATCGGCTACCTTCCATTATTCTGGACGGCCTCTCTCCATTTCAGGTTCTTTTTGGATCTGTTCCTAATTATGCTCATTTTCATCCTTTTGGTTGCTGTGTATATCCTTGTCTTCGAGATTATGCAGACAACAAGTTTTCGCCCCACAACATTCCTTGTATATTTCTTGGATTTTCTTCACTTCACGAGGGTTTTCGCTGCATGGACAGCTCCACGTCCAGGATTTATATTAGTCGGCATGCTCGGTTTGACGACATGTGTTTTCCGATGGCCGATAGCTCTAAATCGGCTCCTATAGCCCAACTCGATATCTCTACTTTTTTTTAGCCAAAAGTGATCTCCTTGCCACCACCTGCTTTGCTGCAAGCTGCCTCAATTAAATCACCTATTCTCGCACCACCGTGCTCCTTATTTCCTCATGCCGATGTCGCATCTTCCTCCACGACAACTCCTGCTGCCTCAACGCCAATTGCTGCCTCACCGACACCTGACCCTCTGGAAGGCTCGCCACCCGCTACACCCGTTACTCACCCGATGGTCACACGAGAACGGGCAGGTATTTTTAAACCAAAGCATCTTACTTATTATGCTGCTACTTCTCTTCATCAGGCTATGCTCGCTGCCTCTGAACCCAAGGGATACAAGTCGGCATCTAAACACCCTGAATGGTTCGCGGCTATGGTAGACGAAATTAACGCTCTTCGCACGAATGGAACCTGAACCCTCGTGCCAAAACCACCCGATGCCAATGTAGTCGGATCCAAGTGGGTATTTCGCATCAAATATAGGTCCGATGGCTCTATTGAACGACACAAGGCGAGACTTGTCGCTCAGGGTTTCTCCCAAATTCCTGGCCTGGATTTTTCGCATACATTCAGCCCGGTGGTAAAAGCCACAATTATACACATAATTCTCTCACTCGCTGTTCACCGTGGTTGGCCTCTTCATCAGTTGGATGTCAAGAACACGTTCCTAAATGTTGTTCTTTCTGCGCCGATATATATGGAGCAGCCCCCAGGGTTTGAAGATCCTCATTTCCCAAATCATGTTTGCCGTTTATCTAAAGCTTTGTACGGCCTCAAACAAGCCCCTCGTGCTTGGTTCCAGCGGTTAAGTGATTTCCTCATTTCATTAGGTTTTTCATGCAGTCGTGCTGATACTTCACAATTTATCTTTGATCGGGGCTCTGTCATTCTTTTTCTTCTAGTCTATGTCGATGATATTATTCTTACAGACAATAGCACTTCTCATATATCGGTTTTCATTAAACGGACGCATCATGAGTTTGCTATTAAAGATATGGGACGCCTCAATTATTTTCTTGGCTTGGAAGTCACTTATTCTACCGATGGTTTATTCCTCTCACAGGCTAAGTATGCTCGGGATATTCTCTCCCGTACTGATTTGCTTGACGCAAAACCTGTCTCTACTCCTCTTCCAGCTGGTCTAGCCCTAACTACACACGACGACATTTATTCTGATGTTACGAAGTACCGTTCGCTCGTAGGTGCTTTGCAATATCTAACTATCACGCATCCGGACATCAGCTTTGCAGTTAACCATGTAAGTCAGTTTCTACATGCTCCTATTGTTGATCATTTTCAAGCTGTTAAGCGTATCTTGAGGTATGTAAAGGGAACGCTATCACATGGCCTATCTTTTACTCAACATTCTACATGTGATCTGTTTCTTACTATGATGTCGATTCGGCACGTTGCCCAGACTCTCGTCGCTCCACCTATGGATATGCCATCTTTCTTGCCGGAAATTTGGTCTCTTGGAGCGCAAAGAAGCAGCCCACTGTCGCCCGATCAAGCTGCGAATCAGAATATCGCGCAATTGCTCATGTCGCTGCCGAAGTATTGTGGATTCGCTCGCTTCTACGTGAGCTTCGCATCACATTATCCCGGTGTCCTGTCCTCTATTGTGATAATAAAAGTTCGGTCTTCATGACTCAAAATCCAGTTGCTCATAAACGCGCCAAACATATCGATATTGATTATCATTTTGTTCGCGAAATCGTTCAAGCTAAACAGCTCTCCACTGAGTTCGTCCCATCTGAGCATCAACTCGCAGATGTTTTTACAAAGTCGTTGCCCGGTCCTCTCTTCACTAAATTTCGAGACAAGCTTCGAGTCTTCCAAGTTCCGACGTCTCGCTTGAGGGGGGATGATAGAATATAGATATGATCACATATTCATGTAAATCTTCTAAGATAGATTTAGGGTTTTATTGTATCTTTCACATGCCTTGCATATCTTTTTGTACTCTATATATATTGATCAATAAAGTACATACAATTCAAGGCCAATAATCTAAATCCTATCACAAGCGGTAGCGGCTCACAACTTCCCAACCTAAATGAAGAGGCTCCTGTTGAAGAAAACGAACTAGCAGAAAATGAGGAAGAGGAGGAGCATGCTCAGAATGAGGAATAAGAGGTTGGTGTTGTAACCCCCGAATCAGATGATGAGTCTTTCAGACTGGATAGTAATTTCCGTCTTAATTGTATTGTTGCTGAATTCTCAGCCTGGATCCGGAATGCTGTCGATATGTTTGTTTTGATCTCAAGTCTTATGCCGACACATCATTTACGGAAGGCTGTGAAGTGGATGCTAAATTAAATAACTGGTTACTTCCAATTAGGGAAAGCGATACATCCCATTCGGCTGCTGTGAAAGATGTGTCAGCCATACTCGAGACAGAATTATCGGTGAACTCCTTATTATGGTGTAAGGATGATCTGTTCATTGTTGTCGCACTGTGGCATATGGAGCAACAACAAGAGTTTAAAGTACGACACTCCTATCATGAACGTGTCGAGTATGTTTGCAAGAGATCGACGAATTGCTCCTTCCTAATACGGGCAAACTGCAGGAGTAAGAGTTGGATTGTGGGAAATTTCAACCAAATCATAATTGTCAGTTCAATCTTGCGGGACTCGGTGCCAGATCTATTCGGTCGAAGGCGGTGGCTGCCTATTTTGCAAGAAGGATGCATCGTTACGGGGTGAACATTATTTACAACAAAAAATATATAATTTACAATAAAGAAATACATCATTTTAATAAATAAATATATTATTAAATTCGTCTCACAATAAAAATGATGAAACCGTCTTAATGGAGTGTTTGCCTACTTTTTAAGATTTTTACAATTATAACATACTTCTAACAAAAATTTACAATTATAATATATTTTAAAAAACTTTATTAAGTCTTCAATCTCCTCCTTCACCCACTAATAATGTAGGGGTGAACACGATTTGGCCGAAATTGATCAAATCGGTCAAATTAAAGTAATTTATTGGTTTGGCCTGTTTGTTAATTAAAAATTTTGGTTGGCCGAACCATTTTTTCAAACCATATAATTTTATTTGGCAGATGGTTTGTGATAGGTTACCAACCATTTTAGCTGGAACATACCGTTTTTGTATAATATTATTTAATTGTATATTATATCAAATTATAATGTAGTAGGATCAATATTTCTCGCAATATTTACATAATATATAAATATATGTTTTGTTCATCCTATTATTATTTATTAATGTCAATAATGTATAAGTTATTTTTCTATTTCAAATCAACTATCTAAATATTGACATATTAGATTGTATAATAACAAGTATGGTTAAGATAATTGTGTTTTTATTAAATATTTTTATGATTTGCTTTGGGCAATAATATTATAGAATAGAAACTTCTTCGCAGTATCAAGTATTCATATAATTGCGATTCCAAAATTATTTCATAGATGCATAATTTTTTTGTTTTCAAAAATTAAATCTTTAAAAATAAGATATTGTGACTATAGATGCTGAATTTTTATTCAAAATCATTAAATCGATTGAACCAAACCATTTTAAAATAATTTGGCAGGCTTAATTTGGAAAATTAATTTAATCGATTTCGGTTGAAAATTTTTCAAATCGTAATTATTGCTTTGATCATATTTTATCTTTCAAATTGAACCGTGTATAACCATGCATTTCATATTCTCCCACTCTACAATATCCTCAAAAGTCAGATTTCGTTAGAAGTAGATGGTAGTGAGGAAGGGAAGGAGATGTTTGGCATTTCAATGGCACAAAGACAATGACTGTCGGCATTGAGATTTTTGTTCTTAATTTTTAAGAATTTTTTATTTTTTGGTCTTTGGAATTTTCTTGAGGAAGATTTGGTGATATGTAGAAATCTATCCGGCCGGAGCTGGATGGAAAGCCCAAGAAAAAGGAAGAGAATTAAAAAAATAATAATAAGAAATAAAAAGATATATTCTTTTTGTTCTGCCTGAATTGTTACACTTATTAAATTGGATGTTCTAACCGAATAGTTACATTTCTAAAAATGACACACTCAATAATAAAACATTAATTCCACTTATAATCACTGTCCTTAATTCCTATTGGTCCCGGTTTATCAAAGTATGAAGTATATGCACAACAGAAATTAGTTTGTTTGTTAGGTAAGCTTGTACTTATCCAAGCTAATGGTGATGTGTCAGCTCGGTTTGTCAAATTTTGTTTAGGTAGTATAGC
Organism: Plectranthus barbatus; assembly: GCA_026898455.1. Lineage (NCBI taxonomy): Eukaryota > Viridiplantae > Streptophyta > Magnoliopsida > Lamiales > Lamiaceae > Plectranthus > Plectranthus barbatus. The sequence goes on from JAPKLW010000223.1 coordinate 659,828, forward strand.
ATCGTCAACTATATTTAGCATCAGTATTCAGTATATACTACAACACTTGATTGTTGAGTTTTAAAATATTAGTATGCTGACAAACAAGTAAAGAAAGCAATAAATGACAAACAAATTTGAAGTGGTTTGGACTAAACTGTCCTACGTCTACTCTTAAGACACTCGGTCTGGTAATCCACTAAGCTTAGAACTTTTGCAGGTGCTCCTACGATCTATAGCTTGTCGGTGAATGCCTCGTCCACCGATCCACGAGCGCACTCGCATGGTCCTTGCTTGGTTCTTTGCTTCGCAACTGCTTAGAGTGTGGGCGCACCACTCAGCCTCTTCGTAGCCGAAATGGGGTGTTTATAGCTCCCCTTGAACTTAGTGGTGTCCATTTGGAATCGGAACCGCTGGAACTGGCCCTGAACCGGCTCGACGATTCACGGTTCCGAACCAGGACCATCGAAAACAATTCCGAACTTGAACCGGAACCATTTTTCGATAGGCCGGTTTAGATTCAAGAGATAGCCCGAACCGGAACCAGGGGTCTGGTTCCGAACCGTTGAACGGTGGGATAAAATTTTTGAAAATTCAAAAATCGATGAATCAGATAGCACCACGTGTCGCTGAAAAAATAAAAAATAAAATATTCATCGAACCACCGGTTTCCGAACTAGAACCGTGTCGAACCGGAACCGGCGGTTCCGGTTTGGAACTGGAATTAAAACCATTTTCTCAAGGGCCGATTCTGGTTCCAACTTTCTGGAACCGCCGAACCGGCGGTTCTGAACCGGAACCGGCCCGTGGCCACCACTACTTGAACTATCTCCTCAGTGCCAGGTTGCTCGTAAGAGTCAGAGTACAAGATGTACTTGACTATTGTAGTCTTTCTTGGCGAGAAAGACTACCAAGAAATAACTCAAGAATAATGAGATTTTGAGTCTCGTGTTCACTTAGGTGACACGCGGAAAAGTTAAAAAGCCTCGAAAGTAAGCTTAAATGGTGTTAGCTCACGCATACACTATAAGACTTTATCTTTTCGGTATGAGTTCGCAGATTGTATGCATTGTGATTTTGTTACTCGTAACCTTCTTCCGTTGATTTCTCCAGTATTTATAGCTTTAAGATTGAAGGTTTGAAATAGATGTCCGTTTGAGACAAATTGGAAGATGTCCAATCGGATGTCTCTATTGGCTACTGCGCTAGCTAGGCGGGTAGGCCATGTTTTTTCAGAAGTTTTTCGCCTGCTCCGCCTTCTTCTGACTTTGACAGCGACGGTTCGTCTTTTTGTCAAAATGACAGTATTTGCTAGTTTGAGGGTCCTGGACTGGTTGTCCTAGGTAGAGAAACTTGGTGTTTCGTGCTTACACACTTTAAGGCTTCTCCAATCCTTAAAGTTTGTACTTCTTTAGTACATTCCTCAAGCGATTCTTCTTGTATTCATGTGGTGGGACCTAGACTAGGAAGTCTGTGTAGGATTTGAGTCTAAAATAGACAACGTGAGTTGTCATTTATTTCTTTAGCCGTTTGGATCATTCTTAGGATATCAAAAACCAAAACAGATTGAATAAATCAGGCGAACCCTATGCATGTTCCTAATATTTAATTGCAAAGGATGGATCTACAGAATACCTGAACTCCAGCGATTGATCTACAGGTCTAGATCGAAGATGGTGACAATGGAGTAGATCTGGATGTGGGATCAATCCAAGCTATCTTGTTCCAACAGATATGATCTTCTGATCTGTTCCCTTGCTCCTCAGAAATCTGGTGAGGATATGCTACCGAGTTGAATCTGAGATCCGGAGGAATCGATCACTTCCTCCCAATGAAACAGTTTTCACCTCTCTCTTTCTTCTCACATAGTTATGTGTAAAAACTAATTAGATCTGAAGAGAGAAAGGCTTATATAGTGCTAGGGTTTACAAAACCCTAACCCTAATGAGCTCTGAGCAGATTATGGGCCAGACCAGGGAGCGAATGCAAATAATAAAGTGGGTCCTCTTTATTAATTAATTTCATGTCCAACCCAGAACATAATTAATTAATAAAACATTATTTTAACCTTCACCACGGTAACAATGCTGACTCAACCCTTTATTACCACATAATTTGGAATGGGTTGCATTAAACTTGAATGATCCACATATTTAAGGTTCTGAACATTCGTTAATTAATTTGGCTTATGAGAATTAGCCACAATTAATTTCTTATTTTCTGAGTAGGACCACTCACTCCTTTTCACTTATGCCTGAATTAAATAATTCAACCTGCAGGGTTTAGCATAATGAACCTTGCGCTCCTCAGGGAATGTCCCCATCCTAAAGCGGATATCATTACTTACATGTCCAGCCTAAGCAGGCCACACACAAACCGCCACACCCAAGATGCAAGTATAAGAGTACATGAAAGACTCGTCACCCTAGCAAGTCAAAGTGTGGTCAACTTATGTATGCCCCTTAGCCTTCCATTAGGTTTAAGGTCATAACAAGTATATAAAGATCTGGCTCATTCATATGTCAATTAGAATGGCACATCTCACTGTTGATCCCATCAATATATAAAGATGTACCGACACATCAAGTAGCTAGGATAAGCTCACTTATAAACTGATGTATCGCAGCCTACACCGATAGCCTATCCAGGAACTGTCTCAGCCATGATACTGTTTATACCTCGCTAGGTCAAATGATTCATATGACCCTCTGTGATCTCCTACACACCATATGATCATCCCTATAGGCGAGATAATAGGATATTATAGTTCGTATCGTATGTTTGTTATATCAGATAGCGACTATGTTAATGTAACACATTTATGAAGACCAGTGTATCAACCGAACACACTTAATCATAAATGCTTTTAGTATACAATCCCAACAGTCTGTGCTAGTGTCGTCATACTTGCAAGTCCATGCCGATGACATCATCCTTTGAAGTATGCTTGGTCCCTGTGTTGTTCAGTATGATTTGATTTGACATGACCATAATTACTGGATTCGTATTTGACAAAATCCAAACTTCAGCTAGACTCATAGTCATCCAGACTTTTAGAGTTCACTGTGAACCTTAGCCTATTGAGTCTTTCGCACGTAATAGACTGATTAGCTAGTCTAGTCTCCAGATTAGCCTCAACTTACAACTCGATAAATGTACTATACAAGACTTTACATTTTTCAAATAAGCTGAAACTATTTAAGATGACTTTTACATACTTTGACCCACCAAAACATAAAATAAGGGAAGGGTATTTCTATCAAATTTTCTAACAAATCACATATCAAAAAAAAAATATTACAATTTGCATTGAACAGAGGTAGTAAAAGAGTAAAATACAAATAGGATTTCAATATCCTACATCCACTCTTCAGACCCAAGGTCTGGATAATTTACTAAGTGAATACAAGCCTCCTTACGATCTATACACAGTCCGTGGCACCTCCGTCCTTCGGTCAGCTGTGGCACTCACCTAGGAACTCCTTATAGACTCAGTCTTTAGGTTGAAGTGGGGACGCACCCCGCAGCCTCCTTCCTGGTGGGTGGATGTTTACTAATTCTTCCTAGAATGGTTGGATGTTTAAAGGTTCTTCCCAAAGCTCAGGTGGTCTGCATACGCCTGTGATAATTAGAATCTCAGACTAGGAAACTAACTGCTATGAATATATCTCAGAAAGATATATTCACCAAACTGAGTCTTAGTTTAAAGCTTTGGCCTCGTGCTAGGAGAAGATAGCACGGTGGGTAACTTGAGTCGGAGACTCAAGTCTCGTGTTTACAACACAGAAAAACTCTGAGAGAGTTTTGTAGGGATTTCAGTGAACCGAATCACAAAATCCAATTGAACCGGACCGATTTATGGATATTGCACACAACCAAATCTCAAAATAAAACCTAGCATGCTCCTATGAATTTAATTCGATATGTGGATTGAGAATTTACCGTAATTTTGTAGATTCTGATCCGATCTTTCGCGTTTGAATTTCCAACTTCAATTCAACCACGCGATGACAATTAAATCTGCGGAATATGAAATTAGAATACTAATTTCAAGATTTAATTGAATGGAAAAAACAAAGAAAACAAAATCTTGTGGTTCTCCAGATTAGATCTTCAGATCTGTATCCCAATGCTGCTCAGATCTGATACTGGTGAGGATACCACAGATCTGTGTTGTAGGCCGGAGCAGAAAAACCCTTCTTCTCCCCTCTATTGATTTGAATGATATGAAGTGGCTAGGGTTTCCAGATAGAGTAGTCTATTTATAGACCCAGAGTTTTATCCCTAATGGGCTACTGGGCCTTTTTCAGCATATTTAATTGGTCCAGACCTGGGACCTAATGCAAATAATAAAGTGGGCCTATAATTAATTAATTCCCATGTCCACAACCCAGGACACAATTAATTAATCAATATTAATTCTTTTTCACCACAGAATTAAACATGTGATGGAGGTCTAGTCCTTGGATAATAATTCCATAGGTTTCCGGCCTTGTGGAAGGAATGCGGCGTCGCGGTGCCATTTCAAATCTGCTAGATAAAAAAAAAGCATAACTCAGAACACGAAAAAGAGAAACATGCAAATAAACTAAACGTACAACAATTCTTAACTCCAAATACCACGTAGACGTGTATACTCAGTAATACCACAATCTCGTATCCATCAACATTCCACATTCGCAAATATATCCCCCAAACTCAATCAAATATACAAGTAAATTGAGTGATTCAAAATTCAATCCTATTTCCAAAAATCAAAGTCCTAGGCTAGTAAATTTCAAAATTGCCTACACAAGATCCCAAATCAATGCATGAACCCTAGAATTTGCTAAACAATTATTCCAACACCATACATATGCTTAAACATGTTAATTAACTCAAAGTACTAGATAAAAACAAAAATTTAAGCAAATAAACCACAATGCAACCTACATTATCAACGAAACAATGAAACATGTGTACGAAATTGAAATAGACATGAAAATTAAGAGGACTACCTTGAATTTGAAGTGAAATTTGAAGAACAAACTTAAACCCTAGAATTTGGGAATTTGATGTTTTTGAACGAAATTTGGAAAAGTAATCGGATGGGAATCGTCTATTTGGGATGGGTAGGCCGCATGTTGAACGATTTGCAAAAGAAACGGGTGTGGAAGTCGAATTTGGGTTGGAGATTTTCGTGGGTTTGATAGTTTTTTTAGAGAGAGAGAGAATTGTGAGGGAAAAGGGGGTTTTTCGAACTTAAAACCCGTCAATTTTACAATTTTGGCGACCCAGAACGCTTACGGCAATCGCCGATTTTGTTCTTGGGTCGCCGAAATTGGTTCGAACCAATTTCGGGAAAAACACAAGATCGGCAACCCGTGTACACTTTCGGCGATCGCCGAAAATGTAAATGGGTCGTCGATTTTGTGCCGAAGCAAAATTAAAAAACTGCAATTTCGGTGACCAAACCAACGAAATCAGCGATCGCCGAAATCATTTTTGGGTCGCCAATTTTGCTTCGAACCTGAAAATTTTTGACGACGAACTCGGCGACCCAGGATTCACGATCGGCGATCGCCGAAAGTGTAAAAGGGTCGCCGTTTTCGCTTTTTCTAGCAATTCCTCGCGTTTTGAACTCCTCACCTGCACCCATTAACTCAACAACCAAACGTGAACGCATAATGTGGAAAACAAATGGAGTCAAAATATGCAACTATGCCCAAAAAAATGTAAAGCAACTAAAGGTTGGGTTGCCTCCCAACAAGCACTTTATTTAACGTCTGTAGCTAGACTCAGCAGTATGCATCCTATGGATCAACTAGGTGAAGTTCACAGACAAACGACACAGACTCGTAATGAACATATGTTTTGACTCGGTTACCATTGACAGTGAAACGTGTGCTATCAGAACCTAGCAATTCTACAGTGCCATTAGAATTCACTTTTTGTATCACATATGGACCAGTCCATTTTGACTTAAGTTTTCCGGAAAATAAACGGAGATGAGAATTAAAAAGGAGTACCTGGTCCCCCGGCGTGAAGTCACGGGGGCGAATTCGCTGATCGTGAAATCTCTTGGCTCGCTCCTTATACAGCCTCGAACTCTCGTATGCTTCAGTCCGGAATTCTTCAAGTTCAGTCAATTGTATACATCTCTGCTCAGTTGCAGTCTTCAGATCCCAGTTAATTTTCTTGACTGCCCAGTATGCTCTATGTTCCAGCTCAACTGGAAGGTGGCATGATTTTCCAAATACTAACTGATATGGTGACATACCAATCGGAGTCTTGAATGCAGTTCTGTATGCCCATAGAGCATCGTCCAAACGAGTGGCCCAATCCTTCCTAGAAACCACAGACTTTTCTAAGGATTTGCTTGATTTCTCTGTTAGCCAACTCTGCTTGTCCATTGGCTTGGGGGTGATATGGAGAAGTGATTTTATGATGCACTCCATATTTTGCTAGCAAACTCCCCAGCCACTTGTTTTTGAAGTGTGACCCTCCATCACTCAATAGTGCTCGAGGTGCTCCAAACCGAGTTAGAATGTTCTTTTGTAAGAACTTGAGCACCACCTTGGAATCATTTGTTGCAGTGGGGATGGCTTCAACCCACCGGGTCACATAGTCCACAGCCAATAAGATGTATTGATATCCATGAGACTTAGGGAATGGTCCCATGAAATCAATGCCCCATACATCGAAAGGCTCAATCTCCAGCATGTATTTCTGGGGCATCTCGTCCTTCTTTGAGATGTTCCCCATCCTCTGGCATCTGTCGTAGCCGGCCACGAACTTCTGACAGTCGCGGTAAATAGAAGGCCAATAAAACCCGCTGGTGAGGATTTTTATGGCTGTTCTATTCGCCGCACAGTGGCCTCCATATGGGGACAAATGGCAGTCCCCCATTATCTGCTCATGCTCTTGCATCCCGATGCACCGCCTAATTACCATATCAGTACAACGGCGGTAGAGGAATGGCTCATCCCAATAGTAGAACTTGCAGTCATGCAAGAACTTTCTCTTCTGGTGTGAGGACAGATCAGGTGGTAGAACACCTGCAACCAAATAATTTACCAGATCCATGTACCATAGATCTACCTCCTCCACAGCTAGCAGCTGTTCATCTGGAAACACTTCAGTAATTTTTATCCGGGGATCATCTCCTTCCACCAAATTTTCCAGCCTTGACAAGTGGTCTGCTACTACATTCTCACAGCCTTTCCGGTCCTTGATTTCCATATCAAACTCCTGCAGTAGCAGGATCCACCGGATCAGTCTAGGCTTTGCCTCCTTCTTTGCAAACAGATAGCAGATCGCAGCATGATCCGTGTAAACCACCGTCTTTGCCCCAACCAAATATGCCCGGAACTTGTCAAAGGCGAAGACTACTGCTAGAAGCTCTTTCTCAGTAGTGGTGTAGTTCACCTGAGCTTCATCCAAGGTTTTGCTGGCGTAGTGAATCACCCGAAAGATCTTGTTCCTTGTTTGCCCCGGGGCAGCTCCAACTGTCGTATCACTGGCGTCGCACATCAATACGAACGGCTCGGACCAGTCTGGAGAAATGAGAACTGGGGCGGTCGTCAGGGCTAGCTTCAGCTTCTCGAAAGCCTGCAAACAATTTTCATCAAATACGAACTTTGCATCTTTCATGAGTAAAGCACTGAGAGGTTTAGAGATTTTAGAAAACTCCCTTATAAACCTCCGGTAGAAGCCTGCATGACCCAAAAAGCTCCTTACTGACTTCTCATTGGTAGGCGGTGGCAACTTTGAGATCGCCACAATTTTGGCGCGATCCACTTCCAAACCTGCAGCAGAAACTTTGTGACCGAGGACTATGCCCTCTCGTACCATAAAATGGCATTTCTCCCAATTTAAAACCAGGTTAGTCTCTTGACAGCGCTGCAGAACAGTAATCAGGTTTTCTAAACAGTTATCAAATGAATGACCAAACACAGAAAAATCATCCATAAAAACTTCCATAATGTTTTCAACTAGCCCACTAAATATAGACATCATGCATCTCTGGAATGTAGCAGGGGCATTACATAAACCAAATGACATGCGTCTGTATGCAAAAATACCATAAGGACAAGTAAAAGCAGATTTATGCTGGTCCTCGGGGGCTATCGCTATTTGGTTATATCCAGAATAACCATCTAAAAAGCAGTAAAAATCATACCCCGCTAACCTATCCAGCATCTGATCAATAAAAGGGAGAGGGAAGTGGTCCTTACGAGAAGCACTGTTAAGTGCTCTGTAGTCGATGCACATCCTCCAGCCCGTAACAGGCCTGTGGGCGATCTCCTGGCCACTCTCGTCCTTGATGATGGTAGTGCCTCCCTTTTTGGCCACCACTTGTGTGGGGCTCACCCATTCACTATCCGAGATGGCATAGATCATGCCAGCATCCAGTAGTTTCAGCACCTCTTTTCGCACCACCTCCTGCATAATGGGGTTCAACCTTCGCTGCGGCTGCACCTTAGGCTTGTACTCATCTTCAAGTAGAATCCTATGCATGCAAATAGAAGGGCTAATACCCTTTATGTCAGATAGCGACCACCCAATAGCAGATTGGTGGTCTCTCAAAACCCGCAGTAATCTATCCAACTGACTAGTAGATAAAGTGGCAGATACTATTACCGGATATGTATCATTTTTGCCCAAGTAGGCATACCTCAGATGGTCCGGTAGGGGTTTTAGTTCCAGCATTGGAGGCTCCTTCGTATCCCTTTGCAGCAAGGCCGTCTTGCGAGCCTCCTCTTCCTCTTGCTCGCTTCTCAGCTTCAGAAAATTTGCACTTTCCAACCTGCTCTTTTCACCTGCACCATCTAATGCTAGAACAGACTCTAGCAGCTCATCACAGACATCATATAGCTCATCACAAGAATAAACAGAATTTTGTACCCCATAATTTAAAGAATCAGTAGAGATGATAGATGAATCACAAGGATACAAAACCTGAACCATATCGCACTCCTCAAAGCAGTCATCTGAGTCATGGCGCTCCATGGCCTTGTAGATGGAGAAAGTGATCTTTTCGTCGTTCACCCTCAACGTGAGCTCTCCTTTCTTGATATCAATGAGGGCATCAGCAGTGTTGAGGAAAGGCCTCCCAAGGATGAGTGGAATATTTCGGTCCTCTGCCATGTCTAGGACCACAAAATCAGCTGGGAAAATAAATTCCCCGACCTTCACTAGCACATTCTCTACTACCCCTTTAGGGTAGTTCACCGACATGTCAGCCATCTGAAGTCTGATGGTGGTCGGTTTGATGTCTCCGATCCTTAGTCTCTTGAAAATAGAGAGGGGCATCAGATTGATGCTGGCCCCTGAATCGCATAGCACTTTCTCAAAAGTCTGCCCTCCAATCACGCAGGTGATTGAGAAACATCCCGGATCTGATCTCTTAACCGGCATCTTTTTCTGAATAATGGCGTTGCATTCCTCAAAGAGATTTACCGTCTCAAATGCGCCAAAGGGATTTTTTTGGGTAACCATGTCTTTCAGAAACTTCATATACCCAGGGATCTCCTGTACCACCTCAATTAAGGGAAGATTGATGTGGATTTTCTTCATGTGCTCCAAAAATCGCTTATACCTTTCCTCTTTCTGTTTCTTAGCAAACCTCTGAGGAAAAGATACAGCAATCGGGCCGGCCTGTGTGGTACTGTCTTCAGGACGAGTACCCTTGCTCTTTTGAGTCTGTTCTTCTGCAGGAAGGACAGGAGCAGGCTGTGCAACTTCAGGTTGCACAGGTGACGTGTCGACAGGTATAGGTGGGCCCTCATATCCCTTCCCACTGCGAGTAGTGATGGCGTTGCAGTGGTCCTTGGGATTTACAATAGTGTTACTGGGGAATTGTCCAGGAGTATGCTGATTTCCCAGAGCATTGGCAATCTAAGATATCTGAGTGTCCATCTGCTTCATGTGCTTCCCCATCTCCCCCATACCATTCTGTAGCTGAGAAATTTCTCCCTCCATTTTTGTGGTCTTGGTATTGGAAGCTGATATGAACTGAGTTAGGAGCTCTCTCATACTCGGCTCCTTGGGTTCATTTTCCACCCCTTGATTTGCAGCAAACCCAGGCGGAGGCTGCAAGGCGTTGTTCGGATTCCCATAGAAGAAATTTGGGTGGTTCCGGTTGTTAGGATGATAAGTCATGTTCCCCGTTGGATATCCTCTATTGTTGTTGAAATTCCTCTGGTTCACATAATTTATATCCTCTATCTGCATCTCGATTCCCTGCTCATATCCCTGCTGAGGCGGATTATTCTCCAACTTGGCAAGGCGGATCTCCATAGACTTCGTAGAAGCAGCTACCTCCTGTCTCATCAGTTTTATTTCAGCAGCTAGGTCCCCAGTATCATCGACTGCTGCTATCATCCTGCGCTCCTTTCTGTCTGCTGGCCAATTAAATTCACTCTTCGCCATTGTTTCCAGCAGTTGTAGTCCTTCATGTGGAGGTCTAGCAGTAATGGATCCTCCAGTTGAAGCTCTGACATGCTTCTGAGTCTCCTCATCAAGCCCCGCATAGAAGTAGCAGACCTGTTGTCTTTCAGTGTATCCATGGCATGGGCAGGAGCGAAGTAACTCCTTGAAACGCTCTCATGCCTCATAAAGAGTTTCCCCCGAGAACTGTCTGAACTGGCCTATCTGCATCTGTAGTTGGATGGTCTTGCTCGGCGAAAAGAACTGGATCAGTAATAGTTTACAGAGCTCCTCCCAGGATGAGATCTCACTGCGGTTCAGTGATAGATACCATGACAGAGCTATGTCACGCAGTGTGAATGAGAAGAGGTGCAGCCGGATGTAGTCGATTGGCACCTGATTCTGCTTGACTGTGTCACAGAGTAGCAGAAATTTCTGGACATGCAAATGAGGGTCTTAAGACGGGAATCCCCCAAACTGGTTCTGTTGAGCAGTGTGTATCAGACCAGTCTTCAGCTCGAAATTAGGCGTGTTCACATTCAGTCCAAAGTCCGCATTACGATGCCTATCAGTCATCGGCTCGTACATCTCATCTATAGTGGGCTGCCGTGGTACTTCTTGAGCTTGATGCTCCTGAAGTCTCAGATTCATCTCTTGTAGCTGCCTCTGCAGCTCAGCAATCTGTGTCGCCTGATCGTCAGCCATATGAAACGCTAACTTTCTTCGTGCAGAGTTCTTTCGACAGGTGGACTCGATCTCCGGATCTATAGGTTCAAGAGCTGGACCTTTTGACCTGGTTCGCATATACTACCTGCAGGAGAACACACAGTGAACAACATAGAAAAGAAATTGGAAAATAAAATAACAATACGTAAAACTAAACTCTAGAGTAAATAGCGTAATATCAGAATTAGTGTTAATTATAAATCTGTGCAATCCCCGGCAACGGCGCCAAAAACTTGATAGCTCGTTTTACAACGCGCTATTCTGCAAGTGTACAGACCACTGCAGAGGGCATGTAATAATTTATCGATCTCGAAGATTGCAGGATCGAAGTATAACTAAGCACTAAAACATAGATACCTTACTATTATCTAGACAAATCGGTAATTGATTTTAGTTATTAATTTCTAGGCAATATTGAAAAGCAATATTTAATAATGACAAGTAAAGAAAATTTATTAAGTTTAGAAAATCTATTGAAAAACTAGGATTCCAGGGTGATCCACTTTGAAGAACTATCAAACAATCATCTATACGACCCAATTCCGATTTAATTTCCAAAGATGTGAGTTAATCTCATAAATATTATCAGGTGACCCTCTCGGACTCTCAACCATAACATGGAAATAAATGACCTAGTGACTCCTCTCGGATGCGCAAAAGGACTTTTACTCTTGATAAACCCTTAGATTTCAAAAACCCTTTAACAGTGCAAATTCCTCTCGGACAATTGACCTATCAAATTTAATTACTCTGCATCTTAATCAATAATCTAGACCTTTTGGTTCAAAAATTACTAATTCGAATAACATTCAATGGCCAATATCTTGTAATTAAAGAAAACCCCAGCCGTAATTAAAACATCAATGGAAAAGGAAAACGAATCATATAAACGATGGAATAAATGTCAACAAGTTTCAAAACCCTAGAATCCACAGAGGACTTAGCCAATCATGCTAAGTTCTAAGAAAACAGAGAAATAAAAAGTCATAGAAACGAAGAACATGAAAATAAAAAACCCGTGATCTTCAATCTTCAATTTCTGGAGTGCTCTTCATGTTTTCTCTCTTCCCTGAGTTCTCCCAGCGTTTCTCTCTTGAAAAATAATGTGAAGGAACTTTTTTTAGTCTTGGGATCTTGTATTTATACTCCCCCTCTTCTAATCTGAAAAGATATGGGATTTGGGCCAAAAACTCGTCAAAATTACCCGTTCGGCGACCCAGAAATCGCGATCGGCGATCGCCGAAAATGCGTGTAGGTCGCCGAAGTGGCACCGAAGGAAAAACGCTGAAATTACAAAATCAGCGACCCGGGAACAAAATCGGCGATCGCCGAAAATGTAGTTGGGCCGCCGAATTTGAGCCGAAGTGAAATGTCTGGGATTTCAAAATCGGCGACCCGGAGACAAAAACGGCGATCGCCGAAAACGTCACGAACAGAAATTCGGCTTTTTCTTCGGTCTTTTCTCACTTCTTCGCTTTCGCAATGCATGTCAGCATCAATTGGCCATGTAATACTTAGTCAAATCTTGAAAACGACTCGATTGTGCGTGAAATCTGCATAAACAACCACAAACCAACCCAAACGTAATAATCTTTTAAAGATCATAAGTAACATATAAACTCTTCAGAAATGGTTTAGTTTGCAGTCAAAAGTGATCAGATTCACATCAGTAAAATGCACAAAATGAGTGTTTATCATACATACATGTAAGATTGTTGATTACTCAAGGTTGTAATAGTAGTTGAAAGGACAACTGCTATTATATGATAAAGACTTTTCATCTCAGAAAGGTTTGCGAAAATTTTTGGGAAAACATCAACGACTACTAGACTATTTGTCAAAAAGAGATAGGAGAAATAAATCGTTGTGTACTCATTATAATAAATGCTTTCAATATACAAAACCCATCAAGTTTTGTGGGAGAGATGACCTGAATATGCCCTTTGTCTCTTTAAACTAGTAGATTTTGAATTCTATTCAGGTAACCCGTTAAGGTTGAGAGGGCAGGTCTTTATATAGAGAGGAGAGCCTATGGCAATTTGAATTTCTATCCGTTAGACACATAAATCCAGACGTAAGACTCGTGGATTATATTGTCCAATCGTAGCCCATGCCTTTGGTCTCCTTTCTGCTCTGCCCATTGTCAGTGTACGATACATTGACATTTTGTCAGACTCCTTTACAACCCGAGGAACCCAGTTTGGATAACCTCGTACTGACTTAGGCATTTTACAAATGGCTGAGTCTGACTGAGGTATCTTATACTGACTTCTAAGAGTCAGTACAGTTTAGCCCTCATATTGACTTCCCACGGTCAGTATGGTAAATCCACATACTGACTTTCCATAGTCAGTATGGAAAACGCCCTCATACTGATTTCCCCGGATCAGTATGGTAATCCCTTAAACTGACCTCTCCTTAGTCAGCTCGGGAAAACCCTCTTACTGACTTCTCATTGTCAGTATGGTTAGACCTTAAACTGAGTGCTCCAACTCAGTTTTAAATTAAGGCTAGGCGTGATGATAGTTAGTTCTCGAGCATTCTCTATTGCTCGATCTTCAGTCTAAGTTCTATTACAACTCGATCGATCCTATACAAGGATTACAGTTGAGAACTCTAGAAATTGGAAAAACTAACTAAGATGACTTATATTCTTTGACCCACCAAAACATCAAAAGTAAGGAAGGATTTTTCTAACAAGAATCCTAACAACTATATTGTCCTTTAATGCAGGATAATCGACCAAAACTACACACGGAATTAAATACATCTTGAGCGTTAAAATGACAAGATCAAAGGCTGAGATTTATTCTCATTTCTCATACTAAAGGTTATTCTCACCTGATCACTACGCTCTCTCTCTCTCTCGATATATATATATATATATATATATATAGTAGTGATCATATGAGAATAGTTTTTAGTATGAGAAATGAGAATAAATCTCAGCTTTTGATTTTGTGATTTCAACGCTCATGATCTATTTCACTCCGTGTGCAGTTTTCCTTGATTATCCTGCAGTTTTGCAAAATTAAGGTTATTTTTGTAATGTTAGCTTTTTTTAAAATCTGAAATAGTATCTCATCAGATTTTTTATTCCTTTATTCGCGCGATTTGATTTCTTCTTCCTTCTTCGTTCGATTTGATTTATATTTCTTCTGCCGATCAGATTTTTTTTCTTTGTTTCTGGATTTTGCATTTGTGTTCGGTCTCGACTTTATTAATTGTGCATGAATATAGTTTTAAAAAATTTGATTTATTCAGATCGACGTTCATTTTTACTATTATATTGTGCATCTTTAGTGTTAACTTTGTGCATTTTTGTATCTTACAGGTTCATTTATTACAAAGTGTGTTGATGAGATGAAGCTTTTTTAGAGCAGAGTTTTTAGAAATATTAATGTTGGTATTGAGTTTTATAGAGACTACGCTTGTGTTGCTGCTTTGAAGAAGAAGATGTTTAATTTTTTTTAATTCGTATTTATGTAAAAATGAAGTATATCGGGCTTAAAATGCAGGTTGCTGTTTGTGTTTGAGTATTTTTACAATTTTAGCCTTTAAAGGCTAAAATTGCAGGATATTGGGGCAAAAATGCTACGTTTTTCAATTTGCTGAGAATGAATCCTGTTCATCGATTTGATAAGATGGACGCACGAGATCTATTCTTATTTCTCATAGTAACTCCTATTCTCACCTGATCACTACCCTATATATATATATATATATATATACACACACACACACACATATATAGGGGACTGATCTAGTGAGAATAACCCTTATCGTGAGAATAGATTTGACAACATCAACGATCCATATTACATAAAAGCTTTAACAAAAAATACAACATTTTATCCTCATTTTACTTCATTAAAGGGCAACATTGTCATTACGAACAATGAACGAACTTCAGTTGTGTTCATTTTATCTACTATACACTTCATTTTATTTCCAATCCACTTCATTAAATTCAAAAATAACATTTGTTATTTGAAGTTATACTTCATCTTATGGTCATTGTATCGCTCGTATGATTCATTATATCAACTGACATATTCATTTTAGATATTATATTATGCATTATGATGTGAGATTCTTTGTTTAATCTTCACTTAGGTTTTGCACACATTTTCATAGGTTTAATTAACAATCTAACAACTTTCTCTTTCCTTGGAATTAACTTACGGTCGCTCCCTTCAGTTTTGACCACATATGGAAGTAATACTTTGATAGTTTGAGGAAGTAATGCAATATAATCATCTTCAAACATATTCTTTTTCATTGATGAATTGTTATAGTTAAAAATGGAGTCATCCAAATGGTTTATAAAATTCATCCAATACTCTAAATTTCTCCCTTTGTAAGACTTCAGCGTATCAGCACATTCTGGTATAAATGAACCTGAGAACAAATAAAATGGACAACATGTTACTAAAAATGAAATCAATAAAAAGGAATAATCGGAGTTTACTAAAAATGAAGTTGTAATATAAAATAATGAATAACACATCACTACCGATGAATAATAAAAAAGTGAAAATGAAAGACTTGAAAAACAGTTTGAAATAAAAATTCTCAAAACAATATATAAAAAACAGTCTCGTGAAACCATAATCAACAAATATCATTCAAAAACTTCAAACAACTGGAACTCATATGATATTCAAATCAGAAAACCCAAAAGAAATGTAAACTTAGAAAGCACAAAAACTTCGAATCTAACCTTAAGAACCATTCTAAACTAGAATCCGATCGCCAAAATCATATATATGAATTAATGAGGATACAACGAATACGAATAAGAATTGATATATATTGAGAAATATCAAAACTTTTTCAATAAGGCAATTGAAATCTCATGAAAAAGTGAAAAGATAAGGAATTATAAATCCAAATCGCGTGAAAGAAGGAAACCAAAAGAAGAAAATAGTTTATTTGAGGGAGATACTATAATTAAAACAGGGTAAATGACAATGATACCCTTAAATATGTAACAATGAAGTACGCGGAGGATAAATGAAAATGAAAATTATTAAAGCATGACCGCAGATCTTGTGCAATCAATGGTTGAGATTTATTCTCATTTCTTACACTAACATCTATTCTCATATGATCTAACACACACACACACACACACACACACACATATATATATATATATAGAGAGTAGTGATCATATGTTACCCATTCTCTATATGTTATATGAGACCAAATCTCAACCATTTATTTTATCAATCTAACGGTTATTAAATTATGAATTAATTTTTATTTTTAATGTGTAAATATAAATTAAGGGTATATTAGGTATATTAGGTAATTAATTTATATTATTCTCTTTCATAAACCAATCACACGTTGTTTCTTATTTTTCCTTCTCTTATCATTTTTCTCTCTCCTCTATAATTTCTATAAACTTTAAATAATCATAACTTCTTCAATTTGAATTATTTTTTCACTTATTATATATCAAATTAATGATAATTTAATTACCTTTCAAACGAAATCCCTATTGCATATGTTAGGAATAAGGTAATTGTAGCAAAATCAAATAATGTAATAGCTAAAACTAAATAATGTAACGTAATAATAAGAACAATGTAATACTGTAATACTAATAAAGAGAATTACAGATTGATGAATAAAGAGAACTATTTGTTTCTTTTTTCGGCAAAAAATCAAACATTAATAATGTAATATACAATGAACACATAATGTACCAATCAGTCGATATACAATGCACCATTCATACAATACTTTTATCAACGTTAAGCAACCGCAAAAAAACAGACATGAATAATATAATATACAGTCAAATAATGTAATATACAATCAATACATAATGTACCACTCACTCAATATATAATGTATCATTCAGACAACTCTTTGATCTATATCATGCAATTATAAGAAATACATACATAAATAATGTACATACGGTTGAATAATGTACTATAAAGTCGATACATAATGTACCACAACACATATTGTACAATTCAGACAACACTTTGATCTATATACTGCAATGCAAAAATACAGATATGAATAATGTAATACTCATGTGACACATAATGTATCACTCAATTGATGCACAATGTACCATTCATGCAACAATTTGATCTATATCATGCAACCGAAAAAACAAACATGGATAATATAATACAAAGACGACACAAAATGTAGCACTCGAACACTTTTTTATGTATAAAATGCAACCGCAGTTGTGAAATCAAGATTTTTCCCAATTTTTATAAGAACAACATCGAAATTAGGTAAGTATACTATATCATTACATTATTCTCTATATTATGGTACATTATTTAGCTTTACCTATTACATTATTTAATTTTACTTCGATTATCTTATTCTGAACATATGTAATAGAGATTTCGTTTGAAAGATAATTAAATTATCTTTAATTTGATATATAGTATGTAAAAAAATAACTTAAATTGAATGAGTTATGATTATTTAAAGTTTTATAAGAATAATAAAGGAGAGAGAATATTGATGGGAGAGAGAAATAAGTAATAACGTAACATTTGGTTGGTTAATGAGAAATAATAATATAAATTAATAACCTCATTACCCTTATTATATATTTAATCATTAAAATTTAAACTTAATC
>JAPKLW010000223.1:677667-716301 GCA_026898455.1 Plectranthus barbatus
AACTAATCTCCGTCATCCAATTGGTGATCCAACGTTCAAGACTAAATAAATCTCGTCTGCATTATAGTGTAGTAAAACATGCATTAAAGGGTAATTTTGTAATATTTTTTCTCTCTCCTCTAAAATCATCCTAAATATTTAAATGATCATATCTCCTTCGATTTAGATTATTTTTTAATGTATCATATATCAAATTAAAGGTAATTTAATTATCTTTCAAACGAAATCCCTATTGCATGTGTTTTGATTTAAAAATCATCGTAAAAAATAAAAATTAGTGATTATAAGCATAATTCTCGTAACAGTACACGAATTCTTATATAATGAATGGAGTTGCACAATATAATGCGTGAAGTTATATTATATAATGCAGAATATGATAGATAAAATGCAATAACTTTTTCCTGCAAGATCAAAAAAAAATTAAAATTCATTATCTTTGCATACTGTAGATAATATCATAGTTGTTATAAAAGTTGATCATATATTACTTGTTTTTAATTATGTATTTTTTGTTATATTATATAAATGTATGTTACTATATTATGTAATGCATGTTTGTTAGGTATATTATGAATGTTTGCTAGGTATATAATGCATAAGTTATATAATGAATACAATTGCACAATATAATGCATGAAATTATAGTATATAATGCAGAATATGATAGATAAAATGCAACATGTTTATTTCCGCGAAATCATCATTCATCATTATACTTGCACGTGTTATGTATTATACAGCAATAACAAATGAATTATAATGAAAGTAATATATATAATTTTTCTTTAAAATAAAAGTAATACCATATATAATATGCATAATTCTCGTAACGGTACATAAATTCTTATATAATGAATGCAATTGCACAATATAATGCATGAGGTTACAGTATATAATGCAGAATATGATAGATAAAATGTAACATGTTTATTTCAGCGAAATCATCATTCATTATTATATTTGTACTTGTTATGTATTATATAGTAATAATATATGTATTATAATGAAAGTAATATAATTTTTCTCTAAAATAAAAGTAATACCATATATAATGGAGGAAGTAATACTGTATAATGATAGTAATATTGTTCTAAAATAAGAGTAATACCATATTATAATGTAGGAAGATGTTTGTTAGGTATATACAGGGGCGGATCTATTAAACAAAATGGGGGTACACTTGTACCCCCAAAATGTTTTTTTTTAAAATTAAAATATACATACCATTATTTATATATATTTTTATATATAATATATGTATAAATTTTTATATAATGTGCCCCCAATTTATTTTATTTATACATTGTATCCCCAATTTTAAATTTCTAGATCCGCCACTGGGTATATAATGCATGTTTCCTATGCATATAATGCATGTTTGTTAGGTATATAATGCATGTCGAGATAGAATATGCAAACAGAATCTTAAATAAGTACAAAATGACAAAAATACACTATAATGCAAGTTTTTTGAGATAAAATGTCGAAAATTTTAGTAAAATCCTGAGCGTTCATTCATCAAAACAATGGCGATGATTGGTTCTTATTTCTTATGGTATATATAAGATCATGTGAGAAAAAATCCTCATCCTTGATTGTGGATTAATTCCATTAATGACAAATAATAATAATAATAATAATAATAATAATAATAATAATAATAATAATATTTAGATGATGTTTGACTATATATCTCAATGGTAGTATATCTATTGATTAGTATAGTAGCCTTTTCCGTTATGGCAATAAAATATTTGAGAGAATAGTTGTTTTTGTGCGATGGTTGAAGTTAGAAATTAATAATTGCTCAACCAAAAGAAAAATATGTTTTACGCAAGCACACAAATATAATGCTATAAATAAATACAATGATAGATAAAACAAAATATAAAATGAAAATGTATTATCGGAAGAGAATATAAAAATCAGACATTTCATTTTCAAAGGCGAAGTTGTTGGGCCTCACCTCATCTCCTACAAAAATCTATGATGTTTGTCTGTAAGTGGTCCAAATTCCATTTATGGGAATCGCCCACGTGACCATCAGCCAGATCACGTGCCGCGCCTCATGCACAAAATTAAAGGTCAAAACTGAATCAACAAGATGCTGACCTTCTGGGTCCTACTCTTACCTCTGCAACCACTCACCACAACTGTCTACAAACACAGCAGGAATTCTAGTTCTAGATATTATTATTACTTCCTTCGTCCCTTATAAGTAGTCCCTTTTCTTTTCGGCACGAAGATTAAGAGTTATGAGTGTAGTGGAATTAATATTTTATTGGTGAGTGTGAAAAAGTTTGCCATTTTAAGAAAGTGAGACTAATTTATGGGACAAACAAAAATGAGAAGTGGGACTACTTCAACGGGACGGAGGGAGTATTATTATTCAGATTTCACACTTACATTTCATGTCTCTACAATTACTAATAGTAACAAAAGGATTCTTGGGGGTGCAACCTGAAGCCCTTTGCTTTGTGTCCATTAAATCATAAATTTGAGATATAATGAAAACATCTAGATAAAGTAGAATTTTAATAGGGGTGATCACGAGTTGAGTATGGCCAAGCTCAAGATTGAGCTCGGCAAAAAAAAATTAAAAAAATCAAGGCTTTAACTCAATCGAGCTCAGGTTTTCAAGCTCGAGTTTAACTCAACTTGATCGAGCTTGAAATTTTACTTATTTTTACTTTTAATGAAAATTTTAAAATATTTATAAATAAATAATAAGTTTAAGGATAATAAATTAAATTATGTTAAGTTCGATAAAGTTCGTAAACCTAACTCATGAAAAGAATATTTAATTAGGTTGGGATAGGGAGGAAAAAATAGTTATTTTAAACTCCAAGACCTGATTACCGACCAAACAAGTTTAGCTTATTTGGCCAGTCGCTATATTTTTTTTTATTTATCAAAACCCACGCTTTAGCTTGGTCTTTCAGTTCAACATCAATTTCCGGTTCTTACACTAGAGAATGAAATATTCCTTTGAGATAAACACAAGTACTATATTTGTATTATCAAATGTATACGGCCATCATTTCCACAGTGTGTATGAAAGAGAGAGGCACAATTCAGTTAGTGAATTCTGTGTGTAAATCTGCTATGAAGTTAATAAAGCCTCAATTAGCTTGTTAGTTATATATACCTATGCATATAAGCATCATTCAAACAACATGTGATTGAACTCAACTCTGTGAAAGCACCAAAACAGAAAATCATCTTCGATTTCCCCATCGCCCATCTCCTTCAAGTTTCAGAGCTAAGCTAGCCAAATGTTCAGATTATGGTCACACTATGTGTAGGCTCGTATGCGATGCAGAATATAGCAATAGAATTGGCCACGATGGTTACATCTAATGCATGATTTTGATGTGTAACTCCACTAAATCAATAAAATGTTGGGAATAAAACACCAATGTAGAGATAATCAAAATAACCAAATCAACAATCCAACAATCTTTTGTGTGCTAAGTGAGATTAACCAATCAAGCCAAACCAAATCAACCAAAATACCAAAGCAAAGAACAATCACAAAGTAGTAAAGATGACATCGATATTTTAACGTGAAAAATCCTCCAATACGAAGGAAAAAATCACAGGTTAGAAGTCATTTGAACAAACCTCCATTATACCAAGATAATGGGTACACAAAGTTCTCACTAGCAATGAAACTGGAGGTTCACCAACTAATATCAACAAACATCAAGATTTCACTTATCTTGCCTAACAAAAAAAAAAGCTACTCATCAATTGATGGATCCACAATAAAATCCTCTAGAATTGAATCGAGGTTTAATAATAAAGATGAAAGGTAATATGAAAAAGAGATCACCAAATAGAAGCAAAGTTGTTAATGCCAACACCTCTTCCTTCTCTCTATTTCTTCTCGCACACTCACGGCGGCAACAACTCTCTCTCTTGGTGTTGCTCGAAAACACACCACACTTTTTGTTGTTTTAATTTGTTAATGGACTTGCCCTATTGGGCTTAATAAGTTAAAAGCCCACTAAATGGGCAATGACTCAACAATTCTCCCCTATCATTTCATTTAGTAGGTTCTAGCAAGTCCGCTCCTCGTCTACAATCCTCAAACTTTTCTTTAGCCAAAGACTTGGTAAACATGTCTACTGCATTTCACTTGTGTGGATCTTCTCTAAACTCAATTGACTCTTCTCAAGCTTGTTACGAATCCAATTATATCTGACTGTCTTTTTAGACAATCAGCTTCTCTTGCTCAAGGCACTTCTTTATCCACGAAGCTTCTTTGCAACCTTATGTTATGGCAATATACTCAGCTTTGATACTAGACAAAACAACACACTTTTGCAATTTGGATTGACAAGAGACGGCTCCCCTTGCAAAAGTCATCAAGAATCCCGAAGTGGACTTCCTGAAATCGACATCACCTGTCATATCTGAATCTGTATATTCTACTAGATTTTGTTCACCAGTATCAAAACATAAACATACCTTAGAAGTGACTCTGAGATATCTGAGAATCTATTTAACTGCAGCCAAATGCTCATTTCTAGGATTAGAGAGAAAATGGTTCACTACTCCAACTACATAAGTTATGTCTGGCCTCGTGCAAACCATGTCATACATCAGACTGTCTACTACTGAGGCATATGGAACTTTGCTCATCTCTTCCTTATCCTTCTCACTTGTAGGACACTGCTTAACAGAAAGTTCGAAGTAACTTGCAAGTGGAGTAGATATTATCTTAGTCTTTCTCATGTTGGACCTCTCAAGCACGACTTCAACATAGCACTCATGAGATAGTCAAAGTTTCTCATTTGTCTTGTCACGGGTTATCTTCAATTCATGCCGAGAATCTAAGTCTTTCATTGCAAAAGACTTACTGATTTCTCGATTCAACTTCTCAATCCTGCTAGCATCATGACCAACATTCAACATGTCATCCACATATAACAGTAGAATAATATAATCATCACATAATATCTATTCAAAAACACACAGTGATCAGAGGATGTTCTGGCATACCCTTAACCCATAATGAATGAATCGAACTTTTTGTACCACTGCCTTGGAGCTTGCTTCAACCTATATAAGCTCTTCTTGAGCTTACACACTAGATTCTTTTCCCCTTTAACTTCAAAACCTTCGGGTTTCTCCATATAGATCTCCTCATCTAAATCACCATGAAGGAATACAGTCTCGACATTAAGCTGCTCTTTCTCCAAGTTCAAGCGAGCTGCCAAACAAAGAACAACTCTAATATAACTCATCTTCACAACAGGAGAGAAGATCTCATCAAAATCAACACATTTCTTCTAACTGAATCCTTTCACAACCAACATTGCTTTGTACCATGGTTGTGAGCAATTTTCAGAAGACTTCAAACAGTAAACCACCAACTCTTCTGTGCTTTCTTGCGATTAGGTAGCTTTACCAGCTCATAAGTGTGATTCTCATGCAAGGATTTTGTTAGGTATTGATATAGAAATCCTACCTTAATTTGATTTTTGATGTGTCAAAACTATATACCAAAGTCTAGGTCTTAGAGTTATTACCTCATGTAATCCTTGTATAGGATAATCGAGTTGTAATAGTCTAGGAAGAAGGAAGTCAACAAAATTGTGGAACAATTTTGAAGAAGACACCATTCAGACGAGATAACTGTCGTATCTAGAAGACGAAGACGAGCAGAGCAAGGTCACAAAACTGTGGACACAGTCTTCACATAGAAACTGTTGAGAGGTACTCGCAGTTTTAGATCAAGACAGTTTTGCTTCAAGGAATACGTGCATGACAAGATGTCGAACAAGTCGCAGGAGAACTTCAAAGAAGTCAATGATAAAAGACAGACATATACTCAGCTGCGACTGGCGTACAACGTTGTTCGATGTCTGACACAACAAGTACGAACTGCTCAGAAAAGCAGAACGTCTGATCATCTTCCTTACTTACAAGTGTTGTCACTGATACAATCCATAAGCAGGGAAGATTGACGAAGAAAATTTGTTGAAGGACGATCACTGCTGATTAAAACTGAGTTCAAACTCTCAGTTTTACAAACTTGGTGTATTTCTCAGCATTGAGACATCATACTTAAATCTTTGAAGAAAATCCTTTCAAGTGGTTTATACGCAACACGGTATGGAGGTCTCTACCTAGCCAAGTGTTGAAAAGATCATTCCAAGAGGCTTCCAAAAAGGAAGACGAAACTTACTTCCAACTAAGTTTATACATGAAGGACGAGTACTCAGTATGTGCTTCCACAATATTGTAAATTCTTCTGAATTACGGTGGATCATACTGACTTGTTGAAGAAATCCAAGTTTTGGTTTCAACACTTAGAATATTTTGAAGGATGGATGTGGAATTAAACTGAGTTCCAACTCTCAGTATAGAAACTGACTCTTAGTCAGCATAGAAGTTTAAAAGGCAGGATTTCGAATCCCAAAGGCGATCACATTGCTTATGATGCTATAACTGCGTATCAAGCATCGATGAATCAACATTTGACATGTGGACAATGTCACTTCCCATGTTGCTCAAGTCAAATCTCACAACGTACATCGCGAGGCAACGCATGCTAACCGTCGCCGAATTTCAAGAAACTGATAGTTTTTTACGGTAGATTTGTTCATCTTAAACGACCATTTTTTTCTATAAATAGGGTTCTTCTCGTTTTCTTTGAAAAATATTTTTCTTTCTTCATTGTCGAACCCTTTCTTCCGAGTTTATACTTCATTTCTGTTCACCATTACCCTTTGATCTGGCACAATGGCAAAGGAGCCCAAGCCACCAGATATATCTAAGATATCAAAACTTGGATTCCTCAGACTGAAACTTAGTCTGACACAAAGTTAGTGAAAAGTACACTAACAGAACAGAGCAGTGCAGAACAGATCTATAATATAGGCTATGATCTGATGACATTTTCCATGAGTCTAACGACTCGATTAATGTGTCTAACGGGAAGAAATTTAAAATGCTTGAGGATTTCTCTATAAATAGGTCTGCCCCTCAACCATAAACGGTTACAAATTTCACACAACAAAGAGCATATAACTAAGCTACCACTCTGCTAAAACTCTCTGAGTTTTCGTATTTCCATACACGAGACTTGAGTTCCTGACTCAAGTTGTTACTCTGTGCTACTCTCTCTTAGCATGAGGCTGAAGCTTTATAGCTTAAGCTACGCTTTGGTGAATATATCTTTCTAAGATATATTCATAGCAGTCAGTTTCCTACTGTGGGATTCTGATTTTCAAGGGCTTTTGCCAACCACCTGAGTTCTGGGAAGAACAACAAACATCCAACCACGAGGAAGAAGGCTGAGGGGTGTCATCCTCACTTCAACCTGAAAGCTAAGCGTACAAGGAGTTCCTAGGCGAGTGACCACAGTAGACCGAAAGACGGAGTGCTGACGGGTTGTGTATAGATCGTTAGGAGGCTTGTATTTTACTTAGTGATTATCCAAACCAAGTGTCTGAATAGTGGATGTAGGATTTATAGATCCGAACCACTATAAAATATCTTGTGTTCTTTACTGCTTTCATTCAAGTTTCTGTTTTTATTTAGTTTCGCAAAACAGACTTTCAAACCTTCAATACTTGTCCAAGTATTGAAATGTATATTCTGTTAAATTTACTTAATAACGTCAGACTTAAGCTTAACATCCTTTTAGTGTCCCAAACTAAGTTACTATCAGTTTAGGAGAACAAGTGCAATTCATATTTTCCTTCCGCTGCATATTACGTACTCTGATTTTGGGACCAACAATTACATTTAAAATTTATCATTTGCACTATTTTATAATCATGTTTGATTTCAATTCCGAATAAATTAATATACTACTTTAAAATATAATAACTGTGTTCTTATTTCTTAATTTATAACAAATTAATCTCCAATTGTTTTATACGTAAAAGTTATTCCTAGGTCGATTGATATGATACAATTGACATTGGTTCAAAAAACAAAAAAAAATGTCTATTAGGCATGTAGTAGGTACAGTAAAAATAGAACCGCATGATTAGAAGTTTAAACTGAAAACACAATTTTTTTTTTCTGTTTTAGCAGAAAAAACACAGTTATTAGAAGTTTAATCCGAAACACAATTATTGAAAGTTACAAAAGAAAGAAGAGTAAAAACCTAATGGGTGATTCTAAATGCACTTATTTTTTTTAATTTTTTTTGTTAAATATAGCTTCCTTAAAAATAAAATTTTAAATTATAACATAATATTATAATTTTATGCATGTAGCTCCAATTTCAAAATTTTACTTAAAATAACAGTAATTCTATTCATAACCTTTAAATTTCGGTTTAATACCCCCATAAATTCATAAATTAAAATTAGAAAATCTAACCCTTTGTTTCTTTACTTAATCCTAAAATAAATCAAAACCCACCTTCATGCTTCATCCGGCTTCGTGACGTAAATTTAGAAGATTTTTTTTCTCCATTAATATTATATCAATTCAATACAACTTCTCTTGCATTAGATATTTGAATTCTTCAATTATTTTAATTTTTTTTATCTTAACCGATAATGATGATCTTTGATTATCTACATATACAAATTATAATCTTCTTTAGAAAAAATTTAGTGGCTGAATTTTGTTATTCTTTTGAAAGAAAAATTTTCGGCCTTGGAAGTTTCACTACAGGTGATTTTTCCATGAACAAAAGTTAAGAATCTTCTTCCCAGACTTAAACTTTGTGATGTAGAAGAATTCAATAGTAACATGAATTATTTCGACTTCCTCATCGATTGAAATAAAAACATTAAATAAGAATTCCTAATCGATTTTATCCTGTAATCAAAAACTGAATATTTTCTCATAAATATTTAGTTGCATATTATCGAGACGGTTGAAGAGGCTTTGATTGATTTTATAGTTTAAAATGAAGGGATAAATGGTAAAATAGTCTTAATTTATTAATTTTATTTTTAATAAATTTATAGGGGCTACGAAGAGAAGTTTGTGGTTATGAATAAAATTACCCAAGCCTAAAACATCAAATTATTACAAAAGTGATAGTTGGCATATATTTTAGTACTATACTATTATCTATTATACATAGTTTGTAATATATTTTA
Organism: Plectranthus barbatus; assembly: GCA_026898455.1. Classification (NCBI taxonomy): domain Eukaryota; kingdom Viridiplantae; phylum Streptophyta; class Magnoliopsida; order Lamiales; family Lamiaceae; genus Plectranthus; species Plectranthus barbatus. The sequence continues at coordinate 686,751 of JAPKLW010000223.1, forward strand.
GGAAATTTAATAATTTATAATATATTTAATATTTTATAAAAAATATGCCTTACATTTAGGAGCAAACAACCATAAGATTTCAATGTGATCTTAGCTAGATAATAGGAATCTGTTTAATTTAGTTCAATAGAGATCTAGTTGTTTTTTTAAGAGATACATTCATTAAATTCACATACTCAAACATCTCCAAAAAACTTGAACAAGCTAGACAAACTGCTTTCACCATTAGGTATATCTTTTGGCTGTTTTCTATAGTACACACAAAAAAGCTCCGATATCCAGTGGACACATTAAAATGTGCTCATAATGGGTAGGCGAGCAAAACTAATAGGTCAAGTCATGTCTTGTTTTTGTAAAAATAATTTAAAAGGTTCGTTGTGTTGAATAAAATTCATCCAATTTCGACAATACTCTGATTCATATATGTTTTGCTCTCAACACATCCAATATTGAATAATCTCATCATTTAATAACACATTAAATTTAGATATAAGCCTTCCAAGAAAACTGAACAAAAATTTTAAATAGAATAGTTAGAAACGGGAAAAGGAGTCCATTAAACTAATAATAAAATATGTACCAGCAGCAGAAAATGTGAGTAGTATTTACAAACGGAATAAACAGAAGGGTTATAGATAGCAGTATTATCATTAAGCAGTACCTCTCGAGTTATGATGAATGATTGATTAGTAGACTCGTAAAATTAGTAGTGCAAATGTACAATTCCAGAGTACCTCCCCATTCTATATTCGCTCTCTGCCAAAATTTTCTTCATCCATTTTTTGCCTCTCTTTTTATCTTCGTCTTCGCCTTTTATTATCAGTCACTGATTCACATCCTTCGGATGGGATTCATAAAGTCAAATATGGCTTAAATATTAATGTGACAGCTTCAAGGAAAGAGCATGCTTCCGTTGACAACCCAGTCCACAAAACTGTCGGAATATCCCGTGAGGTCCAAGGAGCTACTCGCAGCACCATCTCCGAGATCACCGCTTGCCACTTCCTTTCCCTGGATAATGAAATGGATTGCCAAATTGCATGGAGCAAGGTAGAATGAATGAAGTTAAAGTTTGGACAATGTGATCTTACCTTGAGGCTTGATCCAGACTGAGAAGCTGAGCCTGGTTCTAATTTAATCTCACCCGAAGACATACCAACAGTTGGAGACCCGACTAGCAACGATCTGCAACAACCAAAAAACAAGATATAATAGAGTTTTGGCAGCACAAAAAGGCACTTAAAAGATGGTTAGCAATATGAACCATCGAGCAAACAAAAAAAATTTACCTTTCATATGTTTCCTCTTCACAGGAATTTCCAGATGAAGACAGCATATCAACATCAAGAAAGTTTGAACAGTCAAATGAATCTCCACGCTCCACAAAATATGTGCTTTCATTTCCAAGACATTGCTCTCGTTGCATGTCAAGGATAAGCTGTTTGCGTGACATTGAGGGAGTATACCTAGAAAACACAGCCAATCAGAGGTGGAAAAAGCTCGACTTCCAATAGAAAAGACACTAAGACTCGATATTAATGCATACTTTCTCTTCATTATATTAAACAAGAGTGGAGTAGTCAAAGAGCATCAAATCAATGTCCACTTGAATAGTAAACATGGATTGTCCAAAAGGGTTTTATATGCTCAAAGCATCATTCACGTATAGAAATATAGAAACCATACCGGGAATGAGATATGGCACTTTCACAAGTTGAAAATTCTGGAGTTGATTCTGGAAGATCAATGTTACAGCCTTGAATTTCAACAGGCAACGGCCTTTCAGAATTATCCAGCATAAGGACCTTCTGAGCAACAATTGTTGAGTTGCTATCACACAGAATGTTACCATCAGATAATGATCTTTTGATTATTGACCTGCAAATTTGTGTTTTCATTGTATCAGTAACACAAAACAAAACATAACATAACAGTAATATCCGTAATATTTTCAACTGCATACACGAATGAAATGGAGTATTCATACCATAAATATGGTTTGGTGCATCCTCTAAGTGATAATTTTAGGAAGTATTAGTCATGCATCATAAATAAAGGGCCAAGTTCACAGATCGTGTATCTATGAGTATGAGTTAGAAAAGATTTTCATTTTCATTTAAAATAAGAAAAAACAATAATATGAATTATTAAGTGGGGGTTAACTTCACATGAATGAGAATGAAGATCGCAAGTTAAAAGTTTGATCAACATTTTTTTGCTATATACAGTATTATTGTAGCAATCAAAAGCAAATAAATCTAGAAACACAAGCTAGGATGTGTATAAAACTCACTTTTCTTTTGCTTAACTTTATTTACTGCATTGTTAGATATTCAGATCAAAATTCTACATTATATACATGATTGAAGGGATTGGTGCAGATATATTTGCCAATTACCTTGCATTTTGCACGGCAAAATCAGAACCACGCCTTCCAACGTTGTAATGCTGATCAGAATCCAGCTCCCATAAAGCTGGTTTACCCTGTTGTGGCTGAAAATGGCCTAAGAACCTGTTCACAAACAATTAAGAAATGAACATTAATAAATACCTTCAATGATCAGCTTAATAAAAAATATTAGAACTTTTTTGGGAGGACCAATTGGCTTACACATTTATAGCATCTTGTTTCTCCGCATCCATATATGCATTACTATAATAACGTTGAAGAGTTCTCAAAAACTCTTGGGACTGTGTTGCTGCTTTCCACTGGCCTCTTCTCTCAGAGAAGATCTGAACAATGTAGCAAAGAAAATCAAACAGAAGAAAGAAGAGTGGATGAATCAAAAAATAAAATATTCTAAACAAGTTTGCTAATGCAAGTAAAAACTGAAAGTTCAATTAATAATATGATACATTGTATTTGATAACCGGGTGTACAGTTAGAATATCGAGATAAAAGTACTCTTAAACCATGAAAATCACAAAAAATTACATATATATAAGATAAAAATTGGTTTTAGATCATATGAGAATAATGACAATCATTTCTATTTATCACATTTAAAATATACCTTATTGTGTGCTGCAGAACCACCATATTGTAGAGCAAGTGTGTCGCCCATAGCTTCATAAACCTTCATTAAATCGTCTGCCAACGAGGAGTCTAAACTAATACTAGGACAGTCAATATACCCTAATGCATGCAACTGATGACCAAGAGCAACAAACCCAAACACATATTGAGCAACATTTGTCCGGTCTAAACAATCTATGCAATTTGTTCTTAACACTCCTTTCTGAAACAATGGAGGCTTTACAATATGGTACCCATTCACATCACCACCATCAATGCTATCTTCAGCACGGACATCATGAGCATCCTTAGTGACTGTGCAAGGGACTTCATCACGGTAATCATCATTGCAGTAATTACTGTGCAGGAGTTGGCTGGTAGAAGAGTGGAATGGTATCAAAGTCATTTAACAAAGAAAAAAGAATATTGATAATTCAAACTGCAACAGTAACAGAAAATTCGAGTTGGAATATACCACAAATTAGACACAAAAGTTTTAGGAGAAAAAACTATGACCAAAACTATCGAATAAAATTAGTTAAAAACAGTTGGTTTATCACAAGACAACATAACCTTGACCAAATAATTAAGTAAGAATAAAGTCAAATTAAACTTTCAGACTGAGAACCGGATTACAACAAAAATGCGAACAATGAAAAGAAGTGTTAAATCTTGATAGATGCTTTGATGGAAGTGAATAATGTAGACACTACTAGTCAGTGTACCAATGGTTTAGCAGTAGTCCTAACCTTGGAATTGGGGGTAATTCACAGTAGAAAAAGCCAGTTAAGTCCAAAGCATTAGACGCCACTTTGACTAAATATGCCAATACACTCGCCGCTTTGCTGCAGAGAAGGTAATCAGATTTTAAAGCACTGTAATAAGGAGATAAAGAAAACAGATTAAAGCAAGGAAGAATTGTTATACTTTCTAGAGTGTTTACTCAAATCCCAGTGAAGGAACTTCAAGCGATTTTCATATGCGAGATCTTTATTGATAACTTCAATAGCATTAGCAAACTCTGCACGCAGAATAGATTCTCGGGGCTTCTTCTCACGAGTCTGGCAATCATTAAATGGAATTTTAGTAATACTCCGGACCAGTAATTATCAAAAGAATAAGGAAGACTATGCCACATTTGCAGCATCAGTCCAACAGTAAGTGCAAAAGTATACCTTAATCAAATTTAGAATGATAATAGGATTCCCATATCTCTTAGCTAGATTCTCAAAGTGAAGCTTGGTGGCTTGATATGTATTATCCTTCTTTGATACTGCATAAGGACATAGAGTGAGAAAATAGATTCTAAAAAGTACTTATACATTAGTAATTTTACATGCCATACATATGATGTCAGGCTTAATATTCAATCGTGAAGTTTCCTGTGACCAAAATAGGGGTATAGATCCCCGATTTTGCACAACAGAAGATATTTGCTTGGGTACTCCTGCTGCCACATCCTCCAGCACAATTTGTTCAGTCTCAACATCGTTTGCCACACGACCTTTTTCATTAACACCACGCTTTAAGTATCTGCATCACGAGTGAATATGTTACAGCAATTAAGAGAAACTTAGCTCCGCAAATTTAGCATAAAATTCTAAGTAGCTAAATATAGGCTGTCAAATCCAGCAGCTAATAACTGACTCAGTAGATGTGTTTAGCAATGCTTATGATCTCAAAACATTTTATGAAAATACGAGACCTGGTGCCAGCATAGTGACGGGATCGTCTAGCAATAAGAATCAGATTGAAGTTCCGTCCAGACACTGAAAGTTTAACCTGTTAAAAATTAAAATTAAAAATTAGACAATTCTTTAAATGACGTGAAGAAGAAGCTCAAATAAAATATAATAATCAGTTTATATGTATTCCAAAAGGAAAAGGATACTGAACAAATGTAGATAACAATCTGAGAAAAACTACAATACCATGGAATATTACAACGTACAAATGAAGTCCAACACACAACAACAAAAAAATAAAAAGAGTTTGTAAACCATTTTGAAATGAATTCAGAAAGGAAACAAGCCAAAAGAGAAAATATAGCAAAACCCACAACAGGAAAGAAACACTGATCTACATATCGCAAAAAACCAGAATAACAAAATCATAACTGCAACATTAATCAGAGAATAAAACATCAGAAGTACTATACAGATAAGGAAAATAAAGGGGGCAGCCAGTGACATCTGCGGACAACCTTACCTGCTTGAAAAATCCATAAACCAATGCCACTGTCCAAATTGAATTCTTCAGCTGGTTACGGATGCCACGAGTTAAGAACTCATTCCAGACAAACATTGTCTCGTAGAGGACTAATCCTGTTTCATGCTTACTTAGGTTCCTTTGAAGACTAAGCATAACATGGTAGGAGTAGCTAAAAAAGAAGTCCTTCGTAAGATCCATGTTGCGTAGGAGCTTCTTGTATCTATTTATCAATAAAGTTGAAGTCAATAGAAGTTCAATACAAGAGTAAGTTATAAAAGAACAATGCTAAATAACATAAAAACTAAAGGCAAAAGATGTCCCCCTGAAACTCTGCTGATACCTCGCCTCATTCAACATGTAAATTTAACATCACAACACCAATGTGGTTTGCCCCTGCACATCCACTGGGAAAAACTGGCAAAGGGCACTAAGAACAATTTAACTATGGCGGATACACTCAGAACTTTCCTTAACAATTCTAACAAGGAAAATATGATCATTACATTCTATCATTGTAGCAGGAAACAATACTTAAATTTACCAAATGCGCTTTAATAAAGTAAAGTAAAAGTTGGATAGATTGAAGAACAACTAAATCAAGGGCAAATAACCAAGATACATAAAATCAAGGGCAAATAACCAAGATACATAAACAGAAGCGAGCATATTAAATCTTAATAGTTTCGTCCTCTCATAATAACATTGTGACTTTTTACACGTGGAATTGGCAAAAGACCTGTTCTCATTCTTAGAATAAGCCATATTTGATTGCACAGAAGAATGGGGTAGTGGAATCATCTCGCTCTTGGCAACAGAATACACTGCATGACCACAAATCGTGCCAATCCTCTTTCTTTTAGTGATAAGAATCATGTAATAAGGTCCCAAAAATTTAATGAATCCTGTAAGCAGAGGAAAACGACAAGCAAATCAGATAAAAAGGACACTTTTTAACAGTTTAACAGTATTTATTTGTAGATATAACATACCAACAATTCCATAGCATGTTGTGACAAATTTAAGTCCACCAGTAGACTTGTTTCCATCATCAATTCTTCGCAGGAGCTCGGCCTGTTCCTCCTGAGAGTATTTCGTAGAATCTTCGACGACGCTAAGATCAGACTGCTCTAATCTGCTAATCTTCAAGACTTTCCAAATTTTCTTTCTTCTTTCCAATCCAAATAAATAAAAGTTCTAGGCATAATAAAAGTATGAGTTAGATACCAAGTACATCAATCCATTCTCAATTTATCTCACTTGCTCCTAAGAAAATACAACAAACATATAGCCACCGTGATCATACGGCAAATTGAAATCAGAAGATCATCTAAAAAAATTTCATCAAAGTTTTAGAAGAATACAGCAGACTCTGTGTGCAATAATAAACTAAGCAACTTAAAGATTGAACGGATAAATTTTTGCATTCCAGAACCTACCCTTTAATGATCGCATCTAGAGTTTGAATAGACTGAAATATAATGTCTAAATGGATCCTAGCTCGTTATCTTACTGACTAAAAAAATAATTTCACAACAAAATCAATTAAAATTAAAGAAAAAAAAGGTGATCTTCGGAACGCAAGCTTTTTCGAAATTTAATGCACAAGGACAAAATAATTTTTAAAAAAGAAAATTGACTCTCAAACAAGCAACTAACAATGAGATCAAAATATTATACCGAACGAGTTTCGTAGAGCGTGAACTTCTGATACTGGCCGCCGCCGCCGGCGGCATCGACGATGCTGTTCGCCTGCACATTGACTGGAGCCTTCCTTCCATCCTCCGAAGCCATACTTCCCACTCCCGAGCCTCAAGCTCGGGCTTCTCAAATTCAATTATCGCATTAAAATCTCCAACCAAAGCCGCAAGTCAACTCCGGTTCATAAACCCTAACTTCTCCAAACAACTCAGTTCATACACATACGCATCAAATTCGAATTACAAACCCCTATTCATCACCAACTATAACTAAAACAAGTCGTTTTTCACCTAAAAGAATCGCAAAAAAATCAAGAATTCAGAAAATAACATAAAACATTAGAACAACGCTGTGGATAGAGAATTGCGAGATGGAAAGGAGGCGTTTCTGAACGTAGATCGAAAGAGAAGATTGAGAGGTAAAGCTCCGGCGACTGCGTCCACAAAAAAATTGGCGTGTAGAGAGAATAAGGAATATAATGATTTGTTTTTTTATTTTATAGCTGTGTAATTATTGGGTGTCGTCGTTTTTTAAAAGTAGCCGATATTTTTACAGCATATATTTTCCAAGGCAGCCGGGCAAAACGGGAAATTTGAAAATTAAATTTTGGATTTTATTAATTGCGGCAGTTGCTTGTTAATTATGGCTCTTATTTTCTAATCCAATTAATATCATGTTTTTAGGTCAAGTAATTGTTTTTTTAGAATAAATTGTACGACTTTGATACCCAAAGTAAACCTAATCCCTCAACTAAGGATTAGAGATAAGTATTAGATTTGATTTGAGCTCTAAGATAATCGAATCAAAAAATTGAAATGTTCAGGCTAAATTGAATATTATTATTTTTTATTTTTCTTTTTACCAATTTTTAAAAAATATAATTTAAAAACTATCAAACTCTTTAAAATGTGCATCTTTTGTATAAAATATCTAAATGTAAACATAAAATATAAAGAATTTAACCAAAAGAATGGCATATTCAATTCAATAATAAAAAAAAAGGAGTATTATCAATATAGGACACGAAAAATAATTTCATTATTAATTCAGGATTCGAAAGATTAATTTTCAATTCAGGTCCCGAAAATTCATACAATTCTCAATCCAGAACCTTAATATTGGGTCTTGGATTGAAATCATCTTTTGAATCATTCATTGAGAATTAAACTATATTTTAAGTCCTGAATCAACAATTCTTCAAAAATAAAATTAAAAGGGTTAAATAATTGATAACTTGATAATGTAATTAAAATTCAAGTCAAATAATATATATTTTTTGTTTTTTGGGTTTTTTAGTACTAAAATTTCAAATAAAAAATAAGTGAACCCAACTAAAAATCGAAACAATCGAACCTAAACCATCAAAAATCTTCGATCCGATTTTGAGTTTTTTCAATGTCTTGCTCGCCTTATTAAGGATGATTCTATAATTAAAGAGGGAAAAACAAAAACTTAAAATACTGTATGAAATTCTAATTCTTAAATCATAAGTAACAAATATTTAACTTATTTTAACGTTCCACGCATATAATAGTAGTATAATAAGACAAACTCCTATTTGATGCTACTATACAACTCAAGTTATTTTTCAAAAAAAGAAAAAGCATTATGATTCTATATGTCAATTCTTAAAAGTTTGTTCAAACAATCTTTCGTTGTGTGTACAATTTGTTAGATTAATCCGGGTATTCGTTAAATTCAAATTAATAGGATTTCAGAAATTGCTCTTTTTGAATTTATTTTTTACAAAGGGTTAAAAAAAACGACATGAAAACTCCCATTCAAAAAAATAATCAATTTCTGATTGAATATTTTTTTACTCCAACAGCACTTCCAAATCTAACATATCAGTTCATAATATACTTGATCATATCATTTATGTTACCTCATTTATTATTGTTTCCCAGTGTCAATAAATATTTATTTGTTATTATTATTTATTTTTTATTTTTTTTTGCAGATTAGTGACTGAAGAGATGATCAATTGTAAAATTGTTACTGAAAGATTTTCAAATATAAAATGCTCATTATTCAAATAACAAATATATTTTTCTTGAATTATGCCCAAAAAAAAACTGGAAACGATTTTCTTTGAATGTCCATCAATTAATCGTCATAATTATAAATTACACCTCATGAGATTAAATTAAAATAAATTTATTAGTATTATTATATATTATTGATGAAATGAATTGTTAGATTATTGTTGATTTTTTTCGGGGTGTGTTTCGAAAGAAAAGGCGATGATAATGGTGTGATTGTTTTGGATAAAATCTAATCTTTTTTTTTTTTTCAGTTTTTTATTGTATATAATTGGAATACTTTTAGGAGATGAGCAAAGCATCAAATTTATTGTAAATCATTATGATTTTTTTAAATATATTATAAATTAGGTGTATTATTGAAATACATGCAAAACCATTTTTTTTTTAAATATACATCAAACTATCAATTTTATTTTAAATTTAAAAATCTTATAAAAATTCTAAATTTTGTACTCCCTCCGTCCCGGTCAAATTGTCCACATTTGACCGGGCACGATAACCAATGAATGTGAGTGGTAGTGGGAGTTAGTGGGATGAATATTTTATTGATGAGTGTAGAGAATTTACTATTTTAGGAAAGTGGACTAATATTGTGGGACAGACGAAAAAAGAAATGTGAATAATTTACTTGGGACGGAGGGAGTATATATTTGCATGTTGACCTGCAGTTTGGTAAATGTTGAATATAGTCCTTTGGTGGGGCTACATCAACTTTACCGGGTTTTTATTCTAATCATAAATTACAAATAAAATTAATAGCTTAATATTTATTTTAGTAATATTCTTAATTTGTTAAATAAATTACAATAGTTTTTAAATTTTTTACTATAGTTGGATAATTTTTTTTTAATTAAACTCGTACCTGAAATCTTTTGGTGCAAATTCATCATAAGTTAAAGTAAGAATTTTTTAGGTCAATATTTTATTTTAATATTTAGATTTGAGTATTTAAAAATAAATAAAAATGATGGTGTGGCTGGCCATTCACTGCAGACGTAGCACCATCTAGAATATGACAGCTGTTTACAGCATATGCTTAATACTCAATAGCATCCGATTCATATAAGTCAAATATTCGGTGGCATTTTACTTTTCCTTTTTTTTTTTAAATAGGTCTGCAATCTTAATAAAAATATTCAGTCCCAGAAATATTTTTTTTTTTTTGTGAATGTTGCAGTGATTATTCTACTAATTGAGTCTCATGAAATTATGAATATTCAAAAACGTTTGATTAAAATATTAGTTCTGAATTCTTCACTATTATCAAACTTAGCGATTTTCTTTTATTCTTTACTAGATTTGTAACCGCGCAATGCGCGAATCATATATATGATATCTTATTTTATAGACAAATTCTGAATGAGATGGTCTTACTTTTTTATTGTGAGACAAATCTAATGATGTATTTCTTTATTATAAACTATATATTTATTTGTTGCAAATAATGTAATATTTTACGACTAAAAAAAATAATGTATTACAAAATAAAATGATGCATTTATCTTATTGAAATGATATATTAAGGTCCGTCTTACAATAAAAAATATGAGACTGTCTCTCATGAGACCAAGTCTATTTTATAATATTAAATATATAATTAACACAATTATATATATCTTAGTGGTTTTTTACATGTATTTAATTTTTACTCATAAAATATTATTTTTAATATATTATAATATAGACTATTTTCTATATAATACGTCAAACTATATATAAGTTTAATAATAATAAAAAGAAGTATATCAAACACAAAATATATGGGATTTGATTTAAATATAATAAATATAATCAATTAGGGGGCGTTTGGTATAACTGTCAGGAATCACTATGGGTATGGGTTTAGATTTGAGAATCATTCTCATTTCTTGGTGTTTGGTTTATGAGATGATTTGGGAATCATTTTCAATTATGATGATTTTTTTTTAAAATTTAAAGGTTTAGAAAATAATTAAAATATTATATAAATAATAATTAATTTAATAATAAAATAAAAAGATTTATTATATTAAAAATAAATAATTTATTATATATTTTATAAAATATAAAATAAAGATAAAATAAAAGATTGTTTAATATATTATTAATATAATATATTATAAAAATAAATAAAAAAATAATATGAAATAAAATCTAAGAAATAAATAATAAGATTAATAATATTATTAATTATTTTATATATTATAATTAATATATTTTCAATAATATTATTTATTAATTAATGCATAATAATAATATAATAACTCCATTTATTTTAATATTATTATTAATATATTAATTTATTAATATATATATATATATAATATTAATAATATTATAAATTATTATATTGAAAAATATTGGAGTATATAATAATTAATAAAAAATAATTACAAAATCTTACAAAATAAGGGGGCGTTTGGTTGGTGGGTTTCGGAACGAGGGAATGGAATGATTCTGAAACTCACTGTTTGGTTAAAGGGTATGGGAATGAAAAAATGGGAATGATACCCAAATAGTTGGGAATCACCAAAACCCTCCAAAATGGTGGGTTTTCATTTTCATTCCCATATCTCATTACCAAAATTATTTATTTCATACTATTATATAATTATTTTCTTATTTATTTATTTTTACATTATTACTCTAAAATATTTTGATAATTATATAATTTTGTAATATTATATTAAAATAATATTATTATTATATTAATCATTTATTTTTATCTTAATTTTATATTTTATAAAATTAATAAGAATATAAAAATATTATATGTTATTATAATTATATATTATTCTTTTTAATATATTAAAATAATAACATTATTATATTAATCATTTATTTTTATCTTAATTTTATATTTTATAAAATAAATAAGAATATGAATATATTATTTATTTATTTTAATATGATTATATTTTCTTAAAATTTAATTATTAAATTAATTATTTCTTTCTTATTTTTTTAATTCATCTTATTTATAATTATTTTCTTATTTATTTACTTTTTCTTTTTTATAATATTTTTTATAATTATATTATTTATAATATTATATGTTATTATAATTATATATTATTCTTTTTAATATATTATAATAATAATAATATTATTATTATTATATAATCAATCATTTATTGTGTATTTTAATTTTATATTTTATAAAACATATAAGAAGATAAATAGCTTATTTATTTATTTTAATATAATTTTATTTTGTTATTTTATTATTAAATTAATTATTATTTGTATAACAATTTAATTATTTTATAAACCTATAAACTTAAAAAATAAATCATTAGAATTGAAAATGATTCCAAAAACCATCTAGTAAACCAAACATCAGAATTGAGAATGATTCCCAAAAATCAAACCCATACCCATTCCCTCTACTATCAAACCCATACCCATAGTGATTCCCGACAGTTAAACCAAACGCCCCCTAAAAAAAAATAATCATTTTGGTATTGAATTTGGGAATGAGTATGAAACCCACCAAATTAGAGGGGAATGGATATTTGGGAATCAATCCCATCCCCCCATTCCCATATCCATCAACCAAACGGTGGGTTTTGGAATCATTCCCATTCCTTGATTCTGAAACCCACCAATCAAACGCCCCCTTAGTGGGGTGTAATATTTTAAAGAAAAAGTGACAAATATAATTTTGCATTTTATATTATTATTTATTGTATATCTACATTATAAAAATAATAAATAAAAAAATATTTACTTTATGGCGGGAACAATTAATTACCACTATTTTACTTTATTATACTCTCTTTGTCCCGATCAATAAGTCCACTTTAACTGAGCATGATAACTTATGTTTGTGATTGATAGTGTAATTAATATTTTATTAGTTAGTGTGAAAAATTTGATATTTTAGGCTAGTGGACTAATATGCTGGGACGAATGGAATATTATATAGATATGAAACTACATGCTCTAAAATTTAACCTAACACAGAGCATATATATAATTTTCCATAAAAGAAAAATAAAATAAATCATCCTAACATAATCATGATCAAGTTTCTATATTGTGATTTAAAACTCTAACCTATAGAAAATAAAACAACTTTTAAAAAATTATACTCCTATTACTGTTTTGAGAAAAAAAAAAAAGTGTTACAAATAATATCCGTGAACTTTTTATTATTATATATTACTCCATATAACAATTTTTTATAAGACCATTATGATATTTTTTAATATTAGATAAAAGATAGAATTTAAATATTAATATTTCATGTATTAGAAAATTCTGATAAATAATTTAAAGTTTTTTTCTCAATTACTAATCTTGCCATATAATTAAATGATTTTATGATGTATACATAAATATAAAATAGAGATAGATTAGTTATTATAAAATAATAATAATAATAATAATAATAATAATAATAAGAATAATAATAATAATAATAATAATAATAATAATAATAAAATATTGTGATGTGATGTGATGTTTGGAGGGAAATGGCAATCTTGTAAATAATTAAAACTTTTTGTTTTATATATATATATATTAGATTTGTGTTTAGTAAAAATGAATATAAGTTATTGGATTGATAGCATAACGGTTGAGCTTAAAGCATAAAACATTAAAAAACTTACCATAAATTTTTTATGCTTAATTGGCTTAATTGAAAATACTTGAATTATAAAGAAATTAAGGATGAGATCTTAAAAAAAATTAATATCAACCATTTTGAGATGAATGATGTAGATTTATTCTTATTTAACACAAAACAACATTTAATATGGATTCATTCACTATGTATATATTAGTATAGTCATAAGTATATTTTTATATTATACATCAAAATATATGTATTAATTTGATAAAAATCAAACCAAGTAGATAAAACACAAAACTTATATAAATGAAAGTCTATTTTATAAAATTAACATATCAAAAAATTATATTTGTATAATTTTCTTAGCATTTTACTCGTATTGTTTTAAAATATAAAATAAGATAAAATAGTTAAAATGCAATATTTTGCTTGAAAAAGACACATGATTTTGTTGAAATTGTTATTATTGCTATTGAAATATATGTATATGTTAGAATATAAAAACGTATTAAGTAAAGCAAAATTAAAAAAAATAATAAAGTTGACACGATGTAATGATTTACACCCGCGTTATGCGGGCATTAAATATGTGATGTCATATTTTATAATATTAAGATATAATTAAAAAAATTATATATCTTAATATTTTTTAGCGATTCTATTTAAATATATTTAATTTTTATTAAGTAATATTACATTCAATATTTTTAGTATAAATTATTTTAAATATTATAGGTCATATAGTTTATAAATGTAATAAAAATAAAAAGAAGTATATTAAACACAAAATGTATGGGATCTAATTTTAATATCCCGTAAAAAGATGTTATTTAAAAAATATTAAATTAGTGGGATATATTTAAAAAAATGTTAAATATAATTTTATTATATTTTTTTATTTTACATCTATGTTATAATAAAATCAACATAAAATGAAAAAGAAAAAGAAAATTTTACGGGAACAATTTTTTTTTGTCAGTATTCTACTTTAATGTATAGATAGATATAGATTAAGCTAATTTCAATTCCAAATTTATATTTTGACATCTCAAAATATATGGTAATTTAGTAGTAATTGGTGTAAAGATTAGTTGAAATAAAATTTATACAAAAATGAATAAATATATACTGACATATTAAAATATTAAACTATTTTTTACGGTATTTCTATGGAATTAAATTTGATATTGATTTACTTATTATTTCATTTCATATGTATGTATTTAATCTAAGTAAAATAACATATAATTATTTGTTATGTATATTTAGTTTTTCAATTATTAATACTTCTTATATTATATATTTTTATTAAAATAATTGAAGGATACAATTATTGCTAAAAAGAAAATTGTCATATATTTTAGGCGGAAAGAGTTATGAAAGACTACTTTGTTTTAATATATTATATAGATTTTCGTCTATAATTTCAACAAATATTAAAATAATAAAAAGAAGATAAAGTAGTGCTCGTATTAAACTACAAAATACCTAATTCCGATATAAGTGGAAATTAGCCATCAATAAATTTCCATATATGGATAAGGAGTTAGATCCGATTTTTAAAATAGGAGTATAAAAAAATATGAATAAAAATGATTTATTTAATATAGTACAATAATAAAAATACTTTATTTATGATTTAAAGTTTATAAATTCGAGTTTATATATATATAGAGAGAGTTATGCTCAAGTGTTAAAATTAAAATTTGTGCTAAATATAAATGAATCTCAGTCATTAGATTGATAGCATCAATGGTTGAGAATAAAGCATCAAAGATTGAAAAATTATGCATAATTCTCGTTCGTGCTTAATTGCTTTATAAATCATGCTTAATCAAGCATAATTTATAAAGCAAAAAAGCATCAAATCTGGTATAAAATTTTAATCTCAACCATTAATTTTTTTTAAGGTGAATGGTGTAAATTTATTCCTATTTAGCACAAACTAATTTTTAGCATGTGATCCAATATATATATATATATATATATATATATATATATATATATATATAACGGTAATTAATAAAAAGAGTAAATATAATTAAACTTGAGTTGGTCTCCTGAGAGACACTCTCATCATTTTTTTATTGTTAGACGGATCTTAATACATCATTTCAGTAAGTTAAATACATCATTTTATTTTTAAAAATTACTTTATTTGCAATAAAGAAATACATCATTTGCAATAAACAAACACATCATTTCATTAAATTCGTCTCACAATAAAAATGATGAGACTGTCATATGAGAATTTGCCATTAAACTTTTGTTCCTTTATTTTATTTCATAACATATATATCCACCAATTCCGAAAAAGGAAATATTATTTATCTATATTCCTTCTTATCAACAATATTTCATACTTATCAACTTATACACCAACAATAATAAAATTAAAAAAAAGACTCATATAACTCAAGTTTATAATGATAAACCGATATTAAAATATTTCAATAGTAAAGATTTTATATATGGACATCATTAGATAAGAAATTCTAAAATTTCTCCATCAACTGCTAAACACAAATCGACTAAATGAGAATCGGGATTTGTTTGGTACGTATTTCATAAGATATAATATACTTTAAATAAATTGGGATTTCGTTTTGGATCATAAAGTATTTTATAGAATTATGAAGAAGATCGATAATTTGTTTTCAAATTTTAGAATTAATATTTGAAAGGGTTAATTTTCACGTACACGCAAATTATTGAGATGACAGCCTCACCACGTGTTTGTGCAACGGCGATAAGCATACATGCTTTCACGCTCAATCATCGGCCCCATAATTACTTCCTTATCATTTGTTTTTTTTAAAGGATAAGGGTGAATTTATCGCTCCCACTATTTAAATTAGTCCTTTTTTATTATTTGACTCAATTAAATTATTTTAACTTATAAAAGTGGTTCACTTTAACCCTCCAACTCCAACTAAAAGAATGGCTGTTTTACCATTAAGAGAAATAATATATATAAATTTTATGATTTTATCTTAGTTATTTAATTATTTATTATTTTATACTCCATCCGTCCCATAATATTAGTCCTATTTTCCTTTTTCGTCTGTTCCAAACATTAGTCCTCTTAACTAAAATGGAAAATTAATACACACTCACTAATAAAATATTAATTTCCTTTATCTCTACTCGCATTGGTATCTGTGTCGGAATGAAACAAGACTAATGTTATGGGACGGAGGGAGAATTAATTTAATTATTTTGTATTTATAATTTTAATTTGTAAAAATAAAAATACTCATTATAACAAATATATCTATTAATAAATAAATCTAGTATACAAATAAATTTTGTTGGGAATTTAGGTTAGAAATTTACTTACATTTTTATGTTTTGATGTGTCAAACATGTATAGAAATCACCCATAGAAAGTGTCTAGATTCGTTTAGTCGGTACAAACTTGTAATATCCGCTTAGGATGTTTATCAAGATGTAAAGAAGCTATTCAAGACAAACTAGGCTTGAGATAGAAGCCACCAATTTGATCATCGAGAAGACAAGAAAAAACTAAGACTCATGCACGAACTAGCGAACTGAGAACAACTTCAACCTGAAGCTTACCACTCAGATAAACTGATAGATATCACCAACTTGGATCATCACCAATTCATCAAGTCTAGTTTCATCTCACGAGTAGATACAAAGAAGACAAGTCAGAGGAATCGCAAAGAGTCAGCCTTAAGGAATTGGAGATTCCTTAAAGTCTGAAATTCAAACATCCAGTTTAAGATTCCTCAGATTGGCGAGCCGTTCTGACACATGACACGCTGCAAGATGTCGACATCCTGTGTCAGAATAGGACGGAGCAGGTGGGGCAGATCAGAAAAAACAACATATCTCCATCCGATTAGAGACTCAATGAATAGTTCAAAATTTAGATTGTCCTTAAATGGCTAATTCATCAAACCTTCTATTGATTCGTCTATAAATTGCCGAAGCAATCTCAGAGGAGAAGGTTACGTGGTTACGAGCTCTACTAGAAGGCAACAAGTGCTTACAAACTTGCACAACACGAAGAAGCTATAATCGCGACCTTCAGATTCGCTTGTTTTCAAAAGGTCAATCATCCTTACTCAACCGAATCTTCGAACAGAGATTCCTAAAGTTCAACTCCCTTGTTCGAGGTTATTTGTAATAGTTTACCATTCTCCAATCTCTGGACACGAGACTCATAGCTTCTCAGCTAGAGTTTTTACTTTGGTGCTCTTTCTCTCCAAGAAAGACCACAACAATTACATCTATCTCTAAGTTGTGACCATCACTGGCATTTTTCCACAAATTCAAAGAGTTTCAGGAAGAACTTAAAAGCTCCCAACTTCCGGAAAAGGAGGCTGCGTGGTGTGCACACACTCCCTATCTGAGTGTCGAAGGAGGACGAGACCTTGGGCGAGTGAGCAAGTGGACTGGTGGACACGAACATTCACCAGCTTGCGATAGATCGTGAGGAAAAATTATTGTTAGGTGTTGATGTAGAAATCCCACCTTAAATTGATGTTTTGATGTGTCAAAACTATATACCAAAGTCTAGGCCTTAGAGTTATTACCTCATGTAATCCTTGTATAGGATGATCGAGTTGTAATAGTCTAGGAGAAGAGAAGTGTCAAAACTGTGGAACAGTTTTGGAGAAGATGCCATTCAGACGAGATAATTGTCAAACATAAAGGACGAAGAAAAGCAGAGCAGAGCAAATGTCACGAAAAACTGCGCAGACAGATTTCCTTGTTAAGACTTAGATATTCAAATAAAAATGTGGATACAACTTTTACAAAGAAATTGTTGAGAGGTGCTCACAGTTTCAGACCAGGACAGTTTCGCGTCAAAGAATGCGTACAAAGCAAGATGTCGATCAGTCGCAGAAGAACTCTAAGAAAGTGAATGATAAAAGACAGTCAGACACTCAGTTGCGACTGGCGTACAATGTTGTTCGGCGTCTGACACATAAAGTACAAATTGCCCTGCAAAACAGGACAGTGTAGCAGAAAAGCAGAGAAGCACGAGACTTTTTCAGAGAAGGATGGACTATGATTGAACATCCTTCAAAATGTCTCTACCGGCTATTTTCTGGTTTCCAACCTATAAATAGCAGGAACAACAGAGACAGAAAAACTTTTGCATCTTTGAATCTTCGACACATTTACTCAAGCCTCTCTGCTGAAATTAAAGCTCAAGTATTAAACGCTCTCAAGTGGGAAGGCATTTATACCGTGGTTCATTTATTAAAAACGAGGCATTTATTGCTTAAAGAATTCTTCGAGATTCACTTTGTAACCTTGGGTACACGAGGATTAAGTCTGCTGACTTAATCACCAACTTGGTGTTCTTACTTTCAGAGTAAGAACATAGCAGCCTGCTCTTGCAAAGGAAGAGAAGTTTATTACGGGCAACTGCCAACCAGTGTACGTTCTGGGAAGAACTCAACCATCCATGCTACCGGAGAAGGAAAAGGGAGGTTTGTCCTCAGTCCATCTTCGACGACTGCCAGTTCACAGAGAAGACGCAGAGCCTTCGACGAACTGAAGAAGGAGTGAAGTATAACCACCTGGGAGAGTGATCCATTGTGCTGTGGACGAAGGTTTCTACGACAACTGACTATAGATTGTGAGGACTGTATCTTCATAACTTAGTGAATTTCCGGATCAGATATCCAAAGAGTGGACGTAGGACTTAAGGCTCCGAACCACTATAAATGTCCTGTGTCGTTTACAGTTTTATATACTTTGTGCATCTTACAATTTTCAATTATATCTTGAAACCTTTAACACTTGTCTTGAAGTGTTGAAGTGTATAACTGTTAACTACTTTAACTGTAAAACTGTTAATCTAAACTGCTGGATAAGACAAACTGTGTTTCTTAAAAACTGTCTCATGAGTTGATAGGAAACTAAACTGCTCAACAATTAGAGTGTATTTAACTGTTTTAATACTTCCGCTGCACATTATACATACTCTGATCATGGACAGAGGACGTAGGACGGTTGTCCGAACCTTTATGAATTCTTGTGTTCTTTACTGCTTTATTTATTTTTGCAAGAATTTAAAACTCAACACTATCTCAAGTTGAAGTATATCCGAACTTGACACTAGTCAGACTCGCAGACCAATAAACCTTTCAAAGAACAAAACTGGTTAAGAACCACAAGTCCGTATTTGAAAGAACTTGCTCTTAATCTTCCGCTGCGCATATTCGACTAACTCTAATTTTTGGGACCAACAAATCTAATTTAAATAACTATAATAAATAAGATTTGCCCATAGTTTATAGTAAAAAAAAATTAATTATTGCATCTATTAGATTTATATTTAATTATTAAATCTAATTTATACCCATGAATTGTATTTTAATTGAAGCTTAAATAAATAAAAAAAATAAGCATAAAATATACTAAAAATATGAACTAAAACAAATTTAGTTGAAAACGTCGATAAGTTCAATAATAATAATGATAATAATAATAATAATAATAATAATAATATTATTATTATTATATTATTATTGTTGTTGTTGTTGTTGTTGTTGTTGTTGTTAGGGATATTGTTAGAAATATTATAATTCCTTGATTTCAATTGTATGTATTATGGTTTTGGTGCATCAAAGTTCAATCAATCTAGTTTCTAGCAACTTAGAATCATGTCAAATTGTAAAAAGTACTGTATATGATACACTTATTCGAATTGTAATAGAACTAGAAGAAATGATCGAAGAATGCTGAAGGAGTTAGCAAGTATGAAGATTGCTAAAGACGCTAGCAAACTTTGAAAGACAACAATTACATGAAGAATGCTGGAAGCGCTTAAAAGAATGTTGAAGGAGTGAAGCAAGCACGTTGCTGAATCTCAGCAGGACTGTTGAGATATCAGCACACGACTAACCGCTAGCAAACACATGACAATAATCAACATTCATGTGAAGTCGTGAAACAGAAGGATCCAAAATCACAAGGAAACCCGACAAATCAGAAAGAAAGATAATCAACGGACAACACTACTACAACATTGGTCTATTATGACACCCTTTTTTCTCACATGAGTTAAAAAATGTTGTCATACTATAGTTATAGTGACATGTGTCAGGAAAAAATGGTGTTAAATAGTCAAATAATTTATTTTAGTAATTAAAAAATATCACCGTATCTTTTAAGCATTTTAGCCAATAGCAAACATAAAGTGTAAGGAAAAATCTTCCTCCATAATAAAAAGTTTTAAAATTTTGAAGTAAATAATTTCCCTCAAAATTTTTGGAACACTGGACGATTTTTTTTTTCAAAATATATAAGGCAAATAAATTTTGAAATATAATTTACAAATAAGGGGAAACCCCCCCCAAAAAAAAACTTCTCGCCTTCTCCTTCTAATTTTACCTAAAAAACTCCAAAACCCTTTCTCCCACCTGTCTCAATCAAACAACATCAATTATCTGCTCCTTCTACATCATCATTTATGGCCAACAACGATGCCGACCATTGCGGACAACTTCGTCTCCTGGTGCGTGGATAAGTCTGTATTTTCACTAACTTATCAATGAGTTTCTTTTGCATTTTGAGTGTTTTTAGGGTAGTTTATTCGTTTTCGCATGCATGATAGGATTTTTGCACGTTAGATGCTTGTGATGGCATGTTTTGCAGGTTTTTGGATGAAGAAAATGACTAAGGAAGAGATGAAGTCCGAGGAGGGAGTCTCGACTTCGATCGACGTAGACCCGCGTCGATCGAAGTCAAGGGCGTCGAGGAATTAGCGTGCGAGGTGTCACCACGATCAACGCAAGGGTCGATCTAAAGTTTCACGTCGACCAACGTGAGGCCACGTCGGTCGACGCCGACGTTCTTTGGCGGATTTTGCTTATTTCTAAGATAGATATGTATCTTAAATCCTAAGCCTAGCAAGATACACCCAAGACAACTATAAAAAGCCCTCTCTTGGTCGAAAATTAGTGTGTTAGATTGAGGATTTCATTAGAGAAGGAGACAAAAGCAGCAATTTAGAGTTTTTAGTTTTATTTCACATTTGGATTACATTGTGGCAACAACTCAGGATTATTTTGGATTCGAGTTTTTATTTTATGCAAGACTATTTTAGGTTTTATCTTTTTATGTTAATTATGATTATGTCTTTGCATAGCTAAATTCTCTATAAATTCTAGGGTTTCGAATATTATGCATGTGAATGATTGAATTGAATTAATTGCCTTTCTAATTCGTAGTTTATGAAAACTAGGACTTGTTATGATCTTGATTTACTGGCCATAGATTAGGATTAATTTAGTTGAAATTTAGAGACTCAAAAGGTGATAAATTTCAATGGAATTTGGTTTTCATAATACAATCTGATTTTCTTGTCTGAGAAGAAAGAAGCAATTGTAGGAATAAATCTGTAGATCTGATTGGAGTTAATTATATTTTCTTGAGACTGAAAAGGTAAAGTGAATTAATTAATCAACTTTGTGAATTGTCCTCACCAGAAATTCATAATATCTTTTCCGATGTTCCACTACGAAAAAGAATGGGATTTGGCAATTAATTGATTCATGATTACATATCTGGCATAATAAGTAGAAAACCCTAGGATCTATGTATACCATCTTTGATTTTCAGAAATCTTTCACGGTTTACTATTTTATTTCGAATTATTGAAGTTTAAGAATTTATAAACAAAACCTTGTTTTCTACTTTCCTAACCAGCTTTCCAAAAACGATCGAATTAGTATTTTGGGTTTATTGGTTGCTCTACTCCTCTGGGTTCGATAATTTTATTTGCCGCTATATTATTAGCTTTGCTAAGTCGCTAGTGAAATAATTTTAGCGATCAAATTTTGTCGTCGTTGCCGTGGAGTAGATAGAATTAAGCCTTACTATTGATTCTGTGCTTGGAATTTTGATTTAGGCTGTAAATTTTGCAAGTTTTAATTTCTTATTTTTATCTTTATTTTTTATTTCTTTGTTCGACTTCGAACGATGCCCTCTTGCATCGATCGAAGTTGACGCAGTTAGGCAATTTTCATCTATTTTAGTATTTTCCGTTTTTCTTCTTTTCCAGTTTACCTCACTACCTCCTTTACCGTTCAGGTAGTGCATGAGTACAAGAGCTAAAGGAAAGAACCTGTTCGATTACGATCCAGAAATTGAAGCTACGTGCCAAAAGAACTGACGGAAGAAGCAAGAACAAGGAAGCTCGAGTAATCAACCAATGACTGAGATCATACCACCAGTAGATCAACCACCTCCACCAGTACTGACTCAGGAGGAGCAAGCTGTGCTCCTCCAAGAAGTTCAAGCCATGAGGGAATAGATCCAACAACTGAATATTGAAAGGAACCTCGAGAGAAACAATCGAAATAATCGAGATCTTCGCCAGAACCCACTATTTGAGGATCCTCCTGAAGAAGAAGGGGAAGATGATCAAGATCAGCCGGAGGAATCAAATGATGAGGAGGAAGAAGAAGCAATGCAGAAACGATATAAATCCAGTTCAAGGAGACAGCTTTCAGAATTGGCATTAACGCCAATAACTTCGAGCTGAAGACCGGATTGGTGCAGAAGAACCAATTCGGCGGGAGAGCAACTGAGGATCCTTACGCACATCTGGATAAGTTTATTATGCTTTGCAATACTGTCAAGATCAGAGGGGTCAGCAAGAGTGCCATCCGAATGCGTCTGTTCGCATTCTCTCTGCAGGATAAGCACAATCTTGGTTTACTGCATTGGACAAGGGAAGTATCAATACATGGACGGAGCTGAGGAATGAATTCCTTCTTCCCTCCGAACGTCATCAGACAGAGAAGAAAGGAGATCATCCAATTTGCTCAAAGACCTGATGAGAACTTCTTTGAAGCTTGGGAGCATTTCAAGGAGCTACTGAGATCTTGCCCAGGCCATGGTCTACCCATAGGAGAACAGGCAGAGGCATTCTACGAGGGACTCAACGAAAAGGCCGTTAAGTTGGTAGACACCACACTGGGCGACACCATCATGAAAAAAAGCGGAAAGAAAGCCATGGAATTCTTCTAAAAGATGGCTAAAAATAATCAACGGTGGTCCTCGGGTCGACATCGACCTGTGAAAGCTATTGAGAAAGTAGTGGAGAAAGTTGCTGAAGAACCTAATTTGGCAACTGAGGTGAAGAAACTGCGGGAAGAATTTGCTACACTAAAACTGGAGCAGGCAACTACTGTAGCAGAGCCAGTGCATGCTCCGCCTGAAGGGGACTGTGCCGAGGTGAATTTCATCCAAAGGGGTGATTACCAAAATAACTACCGCGGAGGATATCAACAGCACAATTAGCAGCACAACCAACAACACAATCAGTCCTACAACTACAATCACGCTAGGAACCACCCTAGGTTTTCCTATGTGAACCCTCAAGCTGTGGAGCAACCACCACCTGGATTTGCAGTGCAAGATGGAATGTGGTGGAGAAGAAGAAACCAAATCTCGAGAAGATTTTGGCTAAATTCGTGCAGGGATCCACTGATAAAGTGACCAAATTGGAACAAGACATCTCTGGAGTGAATACTAAAGTAGATCAAGTGGAGAAGCATATGCAGATTATTGAGACACAAGTCAGTCAGATTGTCGATGCCCTCGGAACTCAGCACAAGCTCAGACATCTTCCAAGCAACACACAAGTCTACCCCAATAACCAAAATCAAAGAAATCAGGTGAATGCCATCACATTGAGAGGGGGGAAATCTTATGACGGACCAAAACATCCAGATGCAGACCCTCAGGAGACCGGCGAAGGCAAAAAGGAAGGAGAGGACGCCGAAGTGCCCTCGACTTTGACCGATGCCGAGCACGTTGATCGAAGTCGAGGCTCGGCCACAGCAAAGGACAAAGGCCCCACATCGACCTACGCAGGGCCAGCTTGGTCAAAGTCGACACCTCCACCACCTCCAAAAAACCGCCGATGCCCTACCCTCAATAGTTCGCAAAGACCAAAATACAAGAACGATATGCACGCTTCCTTGAGAACATGAAGAAGGTGCACGTCAACATCCCATTGGTTGAAGCACTGCAGGAGATGCCCGTATACATCAAATTTTTGAAAGATATAGTCTATCAGAAATGACCGTTCTTGGAGCACAAAATGGTAAACCTATTTGAGGAATGCAGCGTGGTATTTCAAAGAAAGATGCCACTGAAGAGAGAAGACCCGAGTTCCTTCACCATCTCCTATGTCATCGGAGGAGTGACTTTCAGAAAGGTACTCTGCGACTCGGGAGCATCCATCAACTTGATGTTGTTGTCAATTTTCAAGAGGCTGGCCATCGGATGTATTAAGCCAACCACCATATCACTGCAGATGGCGGATCGTTCTGTCTCCTATCCGAAGGGAATTGTGGATGATGTTCTCATCAAAGTCAAAGACTTCATCATACCGGCCGACTTTGTGGTCCTGGACATGGAAGAGGACCACAACATCTCTCTGATCTTAGGGAGACCTTTCTGAAGACCGGGGGAGCTCTTATAATGTATATGATACTTCATTATAAGACATTTGATACTTTAGTATAATGAATTATTATAAAAAGTACTATGATTAAGTATCTTACACGTTGTAACGGTGTATTACCTATATACAGTAACGAAGTTCTTAGTTCATTTCTGTAGACGAGTTCTTACTTGAACGCACCCCTTACCAGAAAAGCATATATATTCAAGATTCACACACTCACATCATGCTTATAGATGCAGCAATATATGAACTATAAACTTTTTCTTTTATAATGTATATGATACTTCATTATAAACTTTTTCTTTTGGTCAGTCTCTTGGCTCAGAATGCTAAGGTAGTCTCATACCACTTTTGCACAGTCAAACTCCATCACTTCATCTGTTATAGCCTCCAGGAGAGCTGAGAGAATCAGCTCGTGAGTTATGGCGGCAAGCTAGATGTGCTTCTTGTCTTCTTAGGTCCACTCTGCATACAATTTAGGTACTGTCTCTAGACCTTCTTCACCTCCTAGATTGGCGTTGACCTTTGTGATCTGGACAGGTCCTGTCTCCATCACATCTACCATCTCTGGAGGATATTCTTCAGCTAAATCAGGGATCCCTTCTTCCATGATGTGAATTTTTTCGTATTATATGGTGGAAGCTTCGAGATGTTCAACTTGTGACCTTCTCGCAATAAAAATGGATCTGGTTCTAAGTGACTTAAAATATCTTGTCTGTAAGGACCAATTGCTCTGATGCCACTTGTAGGTCACAAAATTGGAGTTAGACAATATACAGTGGAAGTCTTTCAAAGTTAGACCCTCCAAACTAGTGATTCTGACAACAACTTGGGTTCAGAAATGCGGTTGTTGTTCTTAGTGAACGATATATTATTGTTGGATTTTCTATACTAAAAGCATTTATAGCAGTGTGTATACATTTGACTTATCTCATATCTGTAAACAAACATAGTTGCGAGAATAATAGAATTCTTTTATCTCGTCGATAGGGAGATCATACGGCGTGTAGGAGATTGTAGAAGACCGTATATATCATTTGACATAGCGAGATAAAAATATTATTATCACAGTCGAGACAACATTGAGGATTAGTTTGTCGGTATAGGCTGCATCATAGTCGGAAAGAAGTGATTTGTCTTGATCACTTGATATGCTTGTACGTGCAGTTGCATATTGATAGGACCACTATGATATGTGTTCTTCTGTCTGACTTAAGAAGAAACAAAATCTCATTTCTTGGTCGAGTCTGAATGCTAACGAAGGTTCAGAAGTATGTACGAGTTGTATGTTACTTTTACTTGCCATAGTGGAGAGCCTGACTAACGTGCTTGTATATCCGCATCTTGGGTGACAAAAGCTTGTGTAGAACGTTCTAATGACTGGAGTTAGATTACCATATCCGGGCATTAGGATGGGAACATTCCCTGAGGAGCTCAATAAGGCTCGTCATGCTGAAGTCCTGTAGGCTGATTAAGTTCAAGCATAAATGATAATGTTTGAGTGCTACTACTTAGGATAATAAGATATTAATTAATTATGTGAAGCTTGTCAGAAGCTCTAATTAATTAATTAATGTCCACTAACCTTAAATATGGAGATTCATCGAGTTGATAAAACTTGTTCTCATAACGTGGCAATAAATGGGTAGATCAATATTAATTCTCTTATGGAATGAATTAATATTAATTAATTATGTCCTGGTTTGTGGACATGAGAATTAATTAATTCATATGCCCACTTTATTATTTGCATCAAGTCCCAGGCCCTGCCCAATAAATTGCTTAAAAAGACCATTAAGGTTTCAAACATAGTATTATAAATAGTACATTCTCTCCTCAAATTTCATAAGTTGAAAAACACAGAAACCCTAGAGAGTGAGACAAGGGGCGATGCCAACTGCATACTAATAACCCTCTCATTAGAGCTATATTTATGCCTTTAAATTAATAAATTCGAGTCCTTTGAGTCTTGTTTAAGTCCAGTTTAGGTTTAAATAAGCATGTTTATGCATGATTGGTGTTTAGACGAATAGTTGTTGCAAAATAATGCAGATAAATATCAAGTGCAAATCACAAAGGAAGGGCGGATGCTAGAAAGATGCTACAGCATGAAGTCAGCATGGATACTAGAGTAGAGAGAGAAAATTGGGGAGAGAGAAAAAAGCAGCTCAAATGGGCCACATGTTCATAGCTGACATGGACAACTTAATGCTGAACTGAGCTGGGGAAATTAAAGTTGCTGACTAAGATGCCACATCACTGAGGGTCATTTATGGCCAGTTGCATCTAATTTGGGAAACCTGAAAACCAATTTTTGGAGGAGGAGCCACCTATTAAAGGGTGAGAATACATTTTGAGAGGGACGGTCTGGAGAAGGGAACGCAACAGGGTTGGAAGATAGTTGAGGGAGTGGAGTGTGGAGTGTGGAGCTCTCGGGAGAGAAGCTGACAAATTCGCCTTCAATCTTGGCTAACTTCCTTTTATCATTATCTCTAATATTTAGGTTTTTTGTTCTAGAGAGATGTTAAGTTGTAATTGGAATATTATGTCTCTTTTTCTCACTCTAGCTATGAGCTAAACTTGTTGACTTGGGTTGTTAACTTGCTATGCATTGATATTTCTATTTCTGCACTTTAATCGAGCCGAATCTTTATTTAATCATGGTGTTTAGTTATGTTTATCTTGTTGTTCTTGATCACCATAGTTTAGATATATTTCTGGATTGATTCTAGAAAGATTAATTTCAGGAGAAAACCTTGATTGAAGCTTGAATCTAGAGCATAGGAATATGTCTAGATCTAGTTTGCTAAGTGGAACCCCAAGCTCTGGTTTGGCTGAATATTTGTCTGACTTACATAGGAATATGGTAGTTAAGATGAATAGAGGCACATTAGCTACTTTTGGAAAACTGAGCTGAGATAGCTGGGTTAGCATAGCAACTGAGATTCATGCTAGGTTAATGCTGCAACATCTTTAGTAGCATAGCACTGTTAGCAACCTAAGTTATTTCTTATTTTCCTGTTCGCAAGTTTATTGCATTTTAATTAGATTTAATTTCCTGTAAATTTTGTTTCTCATGTTGATTATTAATTTAGATCTGAAAACAAATATTGAGTTGATCTTTTGCATGTTAATGTGTGCATGATTCTGTAGGGTTTTCCCGTGAACCGAATCACCAAAACAAACTTGAATCAGATCGATTTATGGATTTTGTGCACAATTAAATACATGATAAACCCTAGCATGCTCCTATGAATTTAATACTCAGATTTGTGGATTAGGGATTACCGTAATTCCGTCGAGTCTGATCCGATCTTTTGCGTTTGAATTTCCAACTTTAATTCAACCACGCAATCCGATTTTATCTGCGCAAACAGAAATTAGAAGCCTAATTTCTTAGAATAAAATCGAAAATAAAAAAGGGATAGAAAGAAGTTTGTTGTTCTCCAGATTAGATCTTCAGATCTGTTTCCCGGTGCATTCAGATCTGCTACTGGTGA
The DNA here is from genome assembly GCA_026898455.1 of Plectranthus barbatus. Classification (NCBI taxonomy): domain Eukaryota; kingdom Viridiplantae; phylum Streptophyta; class Magnoliopsida; order Lamiales; family Lamiaceae; genus Plectranthus; species Plectranthus barbatus. The sequence continues at coordinate 715,246 of JAPKLW010000223.1, forward strand.
GGATTCCACAGATCTGTGCTTTGAGCAGGACCAGAATTCAAAATTCTCCTCCCTTTCTCTTTAAAGATCGGCGCCCACTCTCTCTCTCTAGGTTTAGGGTTTTTCAACTGTGTTACAACTTATGAGAGAGAGCTGTCTATTTATAGACCTAGGGTTGTAAACCCTAGTGGGCTGCTTGGCTCATTCCGGCACACTTTCCTTGGGCCAGACCTGGGACCTAATGCAAATAATAAAGTGGGCCTATAAATTAATTAATTCCCATGCCCACAACCCAAGACACAATTAATTAATTAATATTAGTTCTTTTTCACCACATAATTAATACTGACCTACCCCTTTATTACCACGTTATGATAACGAGCTGCATTAATTGAGAATCCCCATATTTAAGGTTACCGGACACCCATTAATTAATCGGAGCCTCTGACAAGCTCTAACTACAATTAATTAATATCTTATAATTCCTGAGTAGTACCACTCAATCCTTATCACTCGTGCCTGAACTTAATCAGCCTGCAGGACTTTGGCACGATGAATGTTATTGAGCTCCTCAGGGAATGTCCCCATCCTATTACTCGGATATGGTTACCTAAAGCCAGTCTCAGGTGGTACTACACGAACTGTTGTTACCTAAGATACGGATATACGAGCACGTTACTGTAGGGTTTGAGTCTACGATGGACAACACGAGTTGCCATTATGAATTTTTTGCCAAGGGTCGTTCTTAGGATACCAGGAATAAATTTTAATTAAATAAACCATGCGAATCCTATGCATGCTCCTACAAAATTAATTGCATAGGATGGATCTAGAGAATACCTGATTTCACCGTTTGATCTACAGATCTAGATCGGAGAATAACAACGATGAAATAGATCTGGATCTTGGATCTGGATCTTGATCTTGGACGCCGGCGTGGACGGTTGTTCCTACAGATCTGATCTTCTGATCTGTTCCCTTGCTCCTTGGAAATCTGGTGAGGATTATCTACCAAGTTGAATCCGAGATCTGGAGAAATCGATCAGTTTCTCCCTACAGGATCAGTCGTCGCCCCCT
>JAPKLW010000223.1:731301-755639 GCA_026898455.1 Plectranthus barbatus
AGTCCAATGTACCGTCATCTGCAAGTCTCTGAATCCGCTTCAAGCTGATGTGACCCAGTCTCAAGTGCCAGAGATATGTAAGATCCTCATCAGAAGAAGTAAGTTTTCTCTTTCTAGGATTATCAATTACGGATGAATTACATGCAATATAAAGGACATGTTTGATCAAAGTAACATAGAGATTGTAAATCAACATCCCATAATGGATAACCTAGCTAGAATCACTCTATCTAGTGATATATTTGACTCATCGAATATATATAAAGAAAGAATTTCTAACTAATCCTAACAACAATTAATAATATTCATTGTTTGTTAATAATGAATTATCTCATAACAATCTATTTTATTTAAATTTAGTAAAGGGGCTTAAATTGAAATTTTAATGAGTTGAAATAATTTGAAATACCCATTTTGTTATAACACATCATGATAATATCTATTTGTTATAACTCATCACAAAATACCCAAAAGTACAATATTTTACATTGGGATTTGTTTTAAGCGGAAACAAATGCAATTATTGGTATTATGATGATGTGTTTATTACCCAAAATGTATATTTAATGAATTTTATAAAATTTTAACCATTCAGACCAATAAAAAAAGTGGAAATAAATAAGATCTGTGTGTTGGTATGAATCGGCAATTAAATATTATGTAGGAACCGGGTCAGTTCCGGTAGGAATCGAGTAAGTGAATAGTGTTATGCGAATTGGGTTAAAATCCGTTCTGAATCGGGTAGGATAAAGAGTCAGAATCGGATCTGTATCGCATCAGAATCGGGTCATGATACCGATGCGATTCCAAATCGTGTCTCACACTCGCATGTGATTCCAACACGGGTCGATTTTCAATCTGTACCGGTCGATTTCATTTTTTATTTCAAAATTTTGAAATTTGTCCCTTGTGTTTATATTTCCAAGTTTTCACTTTCAATATATTCAAATTAACGTATAAAGTATGCTAACATGAACACATCCATGAAAATGGATATACTTTTTGATTAGCTGAGTGAATGCAAATTACTCGTACACTGAAATGCAGATGAGTGGTTGGTTTTTACTGTATGGATCAATCCAATCAATTTATGAAAATAATTGAGATTTGTGACTTTATTTTGTCGAATGCATTTGAAAAAGTAGCATATGAAGGGATTCGTGAACTGAATCACGAAGTCCGTTTGCCAAGGATCGTTAATTGGAATATCAAAAATAAATTGCTATGCCTATGATTAATCCTAGCATGCTCCTATTGAATATGCATAAGGGGGTTTATGCGGAATACCTGGATTGCGAAACCCTGAAGAACGAGTGCGCGGAGATTCCTCTTGATCTTTCCCACGCACAAAGATTTAATTTCTAACAGATTGAGGAAATAAATCTTATGAAAATAAGTTAATTATTTTCAAAAAACAAGGAGAGAGAGAGAGAAGAAAAATCCTCCTGATCTGATCTTCTGATCTGTATCCCAACTCAATCTGAATATCTGGTGAAGATTCCCTTCAAATTCCTTGCCTGGTTGAGAAGTAGAATTTCCTCCTCGTACTCAGATCTAGTCGATCACCACAGCTCCCAAATTCTGGTTTGCTGTGTGCAACTTATGATCTTGTGGTGTGTTGAGATCTGAGGAACTGAGGCCTATTTATAGGAAAATACTGGACTTCTATTGGGCTTGAGTTTCATGGGCCAGACCAAGGACCAGAATGCAAATAGCAAATAAAGCCTATCAATTAATTAATTCCCATATTCAACCCAGAATATAATTAATTAATTAATATTGATTCATTCCACCAGAGAATCATTACTGTCCTACCTATTTGCTACCACGTTTTGAGGTACGGGTTGCATGGGCTCAGTATATCCCCACATTTAAGGTTACAGACATTCGTTAATTAATTTAAGCTCTGACAAGTTATTTAATTAATTAACATCTTATATTCCTGAATCAATCCACTCAAACCTTTCACTTATGCTTGAACTTAATCAGCCTGCAGGACTTTAGCATAACGAACCTTTTGAGCTGTTCAGGGAATGTCACCATCCTATAATGGATGTGGTTACCTAGTTCCAGTACCAGACAGTCATACACAAACTGCTATTACCCAAGATACAGATATACAAGCTCAACTAGAGCCTTTTACTGCAACTCAAAGTAATACACAATCTGCATATACTTCTGTACCTTCATATAGGCTTAGGATCTCATCAAGCCATAGAGATCTAGATTCTTTTAATGTCAGATAAAAGAATCGATCTCAACTTAGGTCCTTATCAATGTGTGTCCCACACCAGCATACCAAGCCATCCAAGATAAGATACTTATTACTGCGTATGCTGCAGCCTACACCGACAGTTTATCCTGGAATTGTCTCAGTTGTGATAACTATTTATATCTCGCTAGGTCAAACGATCCATACGATCTTCCGTGATCTTCTACACACCGTATGATCTCCCTATCAATGAGATAAGAGGATAATTGCGTTTGCGACATATGTTTGTTAATTCAGACAGGAGATGAACATACAACATTTATGATTCCCAGTATATTAACCAATCGACCTTGTACATAATATACCAATCATAATGCTTTCAGTATATAAATCCATCAATCTCCCACTTATACTCAAAGCATTATACAGGTGCTTTCCAGAGTATAACGCGTCTAAACTAATCTAGCTATTACATCAAACATTCTACGTGGATAGCTTTGCCCTCAGCCCAAGGTTACGTAGATGCATCTCGTAGACCTTCTGAGGCAGAGCCTTTGTGAATGGATCCGCTAGATTATTTCTTGTATCAATCTTCTCTACTAGCACATCACCCCTTGCTACGATTTCTCGTATAATATGGTACTTCCTTTCAATGTGTTTTGTTGCTCTGTGAGTTCGTGGTTCCTTTGAATTAGCCACAACTCTCGAATTATCACAATATATTGTAATTGTCTTGGGTAGTTTAGGAATCACGTCCAATTCCAGAAGGAAGTTTCGAAACCATATTACTTCTTTCAAAGCTTCAGAAGCTGCCACATATTCTGCTTCCATGGTGGAGTCTGCAATGCACTTCTGCTTTGCACTCCTCTATGATATGGCCCCACCTCCCAATGTAAACGCATAGCCAGAGGTGGACTTCTTTTCGTCTCGGTCTGTATGGAAATCCGAATCAGTATAACCCACAGGGCACAACTCCTCACACAGATAGACGAGATAATAGTCTCTAGTCCTTTTCAGGTATTTGAGTATGTGCTTTACCGCGGTCCAATGCGCCCGTCCAGGGTTAGACTGGTATCTCGCTACCATGCCTACATCAAATCATATATCTGGCCTCGTACATAGCATTGCATACATGAAGCTCCCCACGGCCGATGCATACGGCACATTCTTCATTTCATCTTTCTCCCTTTGTGTCACCGGACACTGATCCTTGGAAAGATATATGCCATGTCTGAAGGGTAACAGACCTTTTTCTTGGCAGTTTGCATGCTGAAACGGGCAATCACAGTATCCACATATGATCCTTGAGACAAGGTCAGCATCCTTATATTGCGCTCCCGCAATACTTTTACCCCTAGGATGTATCCTGCCTCCCCAAGGTCCTTCATATGAAACTGCTCGGATAACCACCCCTTTATTCCCGACAATACTTCCACATTGTCGCCAAATAGGAGAATATCATCTACATAAAGTGCAAGGAACACCACGCTTCCGCTGACACATAGACGGTACATGCAACTCTCGTTTGAGCATTGTGAAAATCCATAGGATTTAATCACTTCATCAAAACACAGATTCCATGAGCGTGAAGCTTGTTTAAGTCCATACAACGACTTCCTTAGCTTCCAGACCAAATGTTCTTCGCCCTTCTGCACATAACCTTCTGGCTGTTGCATATAGATGTCCCTACCTTCTTCAAGGTACCCGTTCAGAAATGCGGTTTTGACATCCATCTGCCAGATTTCTAGGTCCTTATATGCTGCTATGGCTAGGAGTATACGAATGGACTTAAGCATGGCTACCGGTGAGAAGGTCTCGTCATAGTCTACACCTTCTTTCTGACTATAACCCTTCGCCACCAGCCTTGCTTTGAAAGCTGTAATTTCACCATTCGCTCCTTTTTTTCTTTTGTATACCCATTTGCACCCTATGGCTCGACAGCCATATGGCAAATCAGTTTTCTGGTATACATTCATAGCCGCAATGGATTCTATTTCCGAATCCATGGCGTTCAGCCATTTGTCTGCATCTTTATCAGATACCGCCTCGTCATATGTCTAGGGATCGGTATCATCCGGTCCGTTTTTTGGGATCAAGTCAGAAGACTCTCCCACGAACATATACCTTTCGGGTTGGTGGATAACCCTCCACTGCAACGAGGCATCTGAACCGTGTTAGTAGTTGGCACAGTACTCGTTGGTCTCATACCTTGCATTAGTGGCAGTGTTGGTATAGCCTCACCTGTTGTAGGTGGATTTACCATTACACTGGGCTTTCCTGATGGAATTGCTTCCTTGTCCTCAAGCTCGTGGAGGACAATTTCACTCTTGGATCTGCGGTTTCTTACATATTCGTCCTCCAAGAATCTTGCGTTGGTACTGACAACGACTTTCTGATTCTTAGGACAATAGAAATAACCATCTTTCATTTGCCTGGGATATCCTACAAACAACATCAGCTTACACCTACTTTCTAATTTATCAAGTTCCTTTGTCAGCACATATGCTGGACAACCCCAAACCCTCACTCTGTTCAAACTTGGCTTTCGCCCATACCAGAGTTCCAGAGGTGTTTTAGGAAATGATTTAGAAGGTACCAGGTTAAGCAAGTAGGCCGCTGTCTCCAAGGCTTATCCCCAAAATGAAATAGGCAAGCTAGCATAACTCATCATCGACCTGACCATTTCCAAGAGAGTTCTATTTCTTCTTTCCGCTACACCATTTTGTTGAGGGGTTCCTGGTGCAGTCCACTGGGATGTAATCCCGTTATCTGACAAGTACTCAAGAACTTGTTACTGAGGTATTCACCACCACGATCTGATCGTAGTGTCTTGATAGTCTTTCCTAGCTTCTTTTCTACCTCAGTCCTAAACTCTTTGAATTTCTCAAAGCATTCAAACTTATGGCAAAACAAATAGACATATCCGAATCTTGAGTAATCATCAATGAATGTGGCGTAGTACTCATAACCTCCACGAGCTTGTTGGACATTGGTCCACATAAGTCAGAGTGTATCAATTCCAACACATTCTCTGCTCGAGACTGACTTGCCTTAAAGGGCCTGGTTGTCATCTTTCCCTCTATACAGGACTCACAGATTTGATGCGGTACCACTTGAAAAGAATCTAAGAGCCCATCACATGCTAATCTTTTAATCATCTTTAGATTGATGTGACCTAGTCTCAAGTGCCAGAGATATGTTTGATCCTCATCGGAAGAAAACTTTCTCTTTAAATGATTATTATTATTGGATGAGTTTGCAACATTCACGAAAGATTTATGCATACAATCAATGATATAGAGAGAGTCAATCAGTTTGCCATGACAGATAACACTGTTATTACCAATGATAGAAACTCCACTATAAAAAATAACTGAATATCCATCACAAAATAATTTGGAAACTGAAATTAAGTTCCGCCGAAAAATCGGCACATATAAAACATCTCTCAAAATCAAAACATTGTTTTCAAAGCATAAAGTAAAATCTCCAATGGCTACTGCTGAGACTCGCTCTCCGCTGCCCATTGAGATGGTAATCTCGTCATGCTTCAGCTGCCTTGTCGGCCTGAACCCCTGCAAAGTATAACAAACATGATCAGTAGCTCCAGTATCCACTACCCAAGAATGGGTATAAACCGATGCTAAACATGTTTCCGTTATAAGTGCACATGACGTACCTTGTCTACCCGTGCCGAGCACTAGACAATCTACTTCACTTCGCTTGCATTTGCATGGCCTGATGACATCTTCTGCTAAATCAGCTTCATCTAACCTTTTAAGCATTTCCTTTGCTTCAGCAACTGTCTTGTCAAAAGCTGACAAAGTTGGAGCAAATTCCAATGCCCTAAGGTCAGATTCCTCTCGCATCAGGGCTAAGAGTAACTCAGGAAGAGTAAACTCGCGCCTGGTGCCGAGGGACTTGATGAAATCATCATAAGAATCAGACAGAGAGTGCATGACAATGTTTATTTCTGCCCGCTTACTGACTTGTCCACCTCTCTTTTCGTACTTTCTCATAATTCTCATCATACTGATAAAGTGCAGAAGCAACGAACTCCCATCAGTCATCCTCTTGCAGACCAGGTCCTCTACAAGATTATAACTGACAGTTCATCTCACCTTCCCATAAACTTTCACAAGGTCCCTCCATATCTCAACAGCAGTTCGGAACTTTTTGTACTTGAGCTTTAATTCTCTAGACAGACTCTTCATGATGAGTCTGCGGGCAAACTCATCAGAAGCTACCCATCTGTCATAGAACACTCGCTAATAACCAGTACAGTTCCAATACTTGGGAGTTAGAGGGTCCATGTAAAGTATATGGGCATGTTTTGCAGTGCAGAGTATTTCCATGAAGCATAACTTCCATTCATGAAAATTCGGACTAGTTAAAGGGTTTGTTATTAAGAGGTTGACAACGTGAGAAATAGACATGTTTGAAAACAATAAATTAAAGCAAAAATTAAAACATAGTCGCAAACTATTGAAACAATTAAATATTTAAACCTTATGATAAAGCTATATTAACGTTTCCTCCAATTTGCCTAAGTATTACTATTGCAAGCCACACATGTGGACGTTTACAACAAAACACTTAACTAGACTGCATCTTTCAATTCCAGTCCTTTAATTCCAATCCATGCCCGGGTTCCTTAGACAAATGGAATTAATAATTGGAGATTAACTTAAGACCATATTATCCTACTGAGCAGGGACATCACAAATGAGTTATACTCTGGATAACATCTAAGCTAGCTTACCACCAAAGCCAACCCTCCCATATAAGGATCTATTAGAACACACCCGATCCCTAGAATAAGGCTGTCTCATTTAATTCAATCCCTAGAGAACTTATGAAAACTCAATACGCAAGCTACACATGTAGACGTTTACGCGTGAACTCCCACTTCTCACATGAAACAAATTTTTGTTTTAAGAAATCCTATCTATTAGAACTTATGAATAATAAATTAAGTAAGCTACACATGTAGACGTTTACCTAATAAATTACCCACTTCCAATAAATGATCGCTTTGTAGAGGTCTTACTAAATTATGAGCTTAGTAATTTTTAGTTCATAAGGTTCAATTGCATAGATTATTTTATGTAGCCATAATTATAACATTGCTAAAATTCTATCATGCATAGCATGAACCCCGAATTTATAGTTATAATTAATTACACAAAATAAATCACATAGCATGCTTTAAAGCTATAAATAAAAGCAATAAAAGTGCTCCTATTATCTACAACATGCTTATATGCTGCGCAATTAAATTAAACACATATATCATGCGAAGGCAGATAATAAAACAAATAAAAAATGTCCTCGTGGTCCCATGATACGAAATAAAATTAATTCTAACTATTACAAGTTGAAATTAATTATACAGATCTTCGACTGGGCTCCCACTACTTGGACTGTGATCTGAATTTATTTTCTGAATCTGGGCCTCCAAGATTTGATCCATCAGAAAATTGGACAACTGGACCAGTTAACCAGATCGCAGGCCTAGGCACACATTGCAAGCCCAATAGCCCGCGAGAACTTAGCCCGACGAGCCACCACCGGCAAACCACTGCCGTCGGCGACTCGCCGCCGCCATGAGGGCTCCCGGCATGCGCAACAGCCATGCACATACGTGCATGGTTGCAGCCCGCGATGCCGCCTCCTCTGGCCGTTGTCCGTTTCGCATCCCGCCGCCCTGGCCTGCCCTGACCGTTGCATGAACCGCCGTTCACCTTTCTTCTCCACCGTCAGCCTCCGTGACTCACCGAAATCGCGCAAGAGCGGAATCGAGAGCTTGCGCGAACCACGTGAAAAACCCTAGGGTTTTTTCGCGTTCTGGCCGCAAGCCCAGCTCTATCGCCGCCCCAGCCCGCGTCGTCGGCCATCCGAGCCACCGCCGCCACCACCTGCTCCGCCTGCCAACATCGACCAAAGGAGGGAGATGCGCCGCCGGCGCGCGCGCAGGGTCGTGCAGTCCAGCTGCGTGCGCGCGCGGAACCTAGGGTACCGCTGCATCGCGCGCCCTGGCCACTGTCCCGGCCGCCTGCCCTGCCGTCCCTCGCACCGTCGGCCTCGCCCGAAGCCTTCGCTTCCAGCCCTGGCCGGCCATGGGCCGCGCGGCTGCGCCTCCGCCGTGCACCCTGCCGTCGTGCCGTCATCGTGCCTGACCGCCGTGCACGGCCATGCTGCCGTGCCAGCGCTGTCATGCGTTGTGCGGCCCTTCGTTCTTCGTGTTCTTCATTCTTCGTTTTACATATTTAATTTTTGAATAAAATATTACATTTGAAATATCTAATTACATTCTAAAAATCTAAATCTAACCACGGATTTATCTCGTAGGTGAAAAACGAATCCATATAAAAGGGCGGATTAACCTGAGAACCACGAGGACAAAAAAAAAACATGAACATACAATCCAAAAACCCATGCAATCATTCAATAATAATTATCATGCAGATCATAGGCAATATTATTTTTCCGATAGAGCCAATTAATTCAACCTGGCTCTGATACCAATTGAAGGGATTCGTGAACTAAATCACGAAGTCCGTTAGCCAAGGATCGTTAATTGGAATATCAAAAATAAATTGCTATGCCTATGATTAATCCTAGCATGCTCCTATTGAATATGCATAAGGGGGTTTATGCGGAATACCTGGATTGCGAAACCCTGAAGAACGAGTGCGCGGAGATTCCTCTTGATCTTTCCCACGCACAAAGATTTAATTCCTAATAGATTGAGGAAATAAATCTTATGAAAATAAGTTAATTATTTTCGAAAAACAAGGAGAGAGAGAGAAGAAAAATCCTCCTGATCTGATCTTCTGATCCGTATCCCAACTTAATCTGAATATCTCGTGAAGATTCCCTTTAGACTCCTTGCCCGGTTGAGAAGCAGAATTTCCTCCTTTTTCTCCGATCTAGTCGATCACCACAACTCCCAAATTCTGGTTTGCTGTGTGCAACTTATGATCTTGTGGTGTGTTGAGATCTGAGGAACTGAGGCCTATTTATAGGAAAATACTGGACTTCTATTGGGCTTGAGTTTCATGGGCCAGACAAGGGACCAGAATGCAAATAGCAAATAAGGCCTATCAATTAATTAATTCCCATATTCAACCCAGAATATAATTAATTAATTAATATTGATTCATTTCACCAGAGAATCAATACTGTCCTACCTATTTGCTACCACGTTTTGAGGTACGGGTTGCATGGGCTCTGTATATCCCCACATTTAAGGTTACATACATTCGTTAATTAATTTTAGATTTGACAAGCTATTTAATTAATAAACATCTTATATTCCTGAATCAATCCACTCAAACCTTTTCACTTATGCTTGAACTTAATCAGCCTGCAGGACTTTAGCATAACGAACCTTTTGAGCTGTTCAGGGAATGTCACCATCCTATACTGGTTGTGGTTACCTAGTTCCAGTACCAGACAGTCATACACAAACTGCTATTACCCAAGATACAGATATACAAGCTCAACTAGAGTCTTTCACTGCAACTCAAAGTAATACACAATCTGCATATACTTCTGTCCCTTCATATAGGCTTAGGATCTCATCAAGCCATAGAGATCTAGATTCTTTTAATGTCGGATAAAAGAATCGATCTCGACTTAGGTCCTTATCAATGTGTGCCCCACACCAGCATACCATGCCATCCAAGATAAGATGCTTATTACTGCGTATGCTGCAGCCTACACCGACAGTTTATCCTGGAACTGTCTCAGCTGTGATAACTATTATATCTCGCTAGGTCAAACGATCCATACGATCTTCCGTGATCTTCTACACACCGTATGATCTCCCTATCGATGAGATAAGATGATAATTGCGTTTGCGACACATGTTTTTTAATTCAGACAGGAGATGAACATACAACATTTATGATTCCCAGTATATTAACCAATCGACCTTGTACATAATATACCAATCATAATGCTTTCAGTATATAAATCCATCAGCATACACATTCACTGTATCTTCGTTCCTCCTACTCTCCCTTTTCATCATATTCACTTTATCCTTTTTAAAAAAATGGAGAATTGGTGCGCTATATTTGTTCACTATAATGGTCAATTAGATGAATCATGCAATTACATCGGCGGAGAAGAAAGGTTGGTTTACTTACCAACGACCAATCTTTCCATGCATGCATTAAGTAGCAACATCAATTTGATTTTCGATTCAGAAAACATTCCCGGTGAGTACAATATCTATTATACATCCCAAAGTCGAAGTGGAAGAATTGTAAGATCTTTGTTAGCGACGGATGTTGATCTCCAACGGCTTTTCACTGTTTATTCGGAGCAAAATATTTATGTTATGTTGAATAATATAATCAACACTGGGTTTGGAATTCACAACGAGATCCATCCCCTTACAAACCGTTCATATCTTCATTCAGCCCAACACCGCATGCCAGTTTCAGTCCATGTTTGGAGGACATTCAAAGCGTTGATTCTTCAATGTTTTTTTATCAACCTTTTGAAGGTGCAAGTGGGAGTTCATATATTCTTGACTTAAACGAGGGACTCATCGTGGAGTCTGATGATGACTTGCAGGCCGATGAAGGAGATGATGTCGAGGAGGCTAATCTTGATGAAGACTCATCAGAGTTAGAGGATGAAGATTTCAACAATTCATTGATGCATTGTACGGTGGAAGATTTTCTGCATGGGTGCAATCAGTCAGTGGTATGAGTGCTTTTATTTCAAATCTTTTGCCGAATCATCCTCTACCAGAAGGCTTGGAAGTTCAACTAAATAATTGGTTACTTCCAATGATTCCATTGGATACTTCTGATATACCTATCCTGCGAGATGTAGCTGACATGCTCGATCAGGAGTTGACACAGAGTGTCATGTTTTGGAGTAGAGATGATTTGTTCATTGTTGTGGGTCTTTGGCATATGGAACAAAGACAAGAATTTAAAGTGGCCCGGTCTGATAGTACTCTTTTTTTGTACAAGTGCAAACGATAAGAGAGCTATTTTTTGTTATATGTGCCACTAGCAAAGCTAAGTGTTGAAGTGTACGTAAGTTCGTACCAAATCATAATTTTAGGTTGAATCATGATGGAACCGGATCACAGAATGTTCGTTCTAAAGCTTTGGCTGCTTATTTTAGGAGAAAGACATGTCGGCAAGGCTCAATAATCAAGCCGAGGGAGATTATGAAGGAACTGCAACAAAGTTTTTGCATCCGGACAAGTTATGGTGTTGCACTCAAATATTGGAATGCAGTCATTTCGATGTTATATGGTGGTGTTGAAGATTCATTCAAGATGCTCCCGAAGTACCTCGATGTATTTAAGCAGTGCAACGGTGGGATGATCACAGATCTTGATATTGCACCTGATGGACGCTTCAGACTCGGATTCGGGTGAAATTACACTATTTAATTAACAATTATGGTTTTTTTTTTCTATCAACCTAAGTCAGATTCACTCTTATTTTCAAATTCTATTTTTTTAATATCCAAATATTATTTAAATCATAAAGCTATTAAAAATTTAATCAAAATTCATTGTTGTTTGAAAAAAGATAACTGACAAATTGATTTTGACATAAAAGTGTACTTTTGGGTATTTTTTATACGTGTTATAAAAATTTGAATTTTTTTAATGTTAATTAGTGTAAATGGGTATTTTGTGATTTCTCTCATTTAATAAATACATTGTTAGTATTTGAAAAGTATACAAAGTTGTGAGGAAAAAATATAGGCAAATTCTCAGATGAGACGGTCTCATCATTTTTATTGTGAGACGAATTTAATGAAATGATATGTTTCTTTATTGCAAATGATGTCTCACCGCGAATTTAATGAAATGATGTGTTTCTTTATTGCAAATGATGTATTTCTTTGTTGCAAATAATTAATTTTTAAAAATGAAATGATGTCTTTAACTTATTGAAATGATATATTAAGGTCCGTCTCACAATAAAAAAATGATGAGACCGTCTCTCAGGAGACTAACTCAAAAATATATAATTTTTTTTTATATTTGAGTTTAATATTTTAATTTAGATATAAATTAATATTTATTGTGACGGTGTGAATTTAATATTTAGTAATTCTATACATGACCACCATATATATTTCTCTTCAATGCCTTTTCTATAAAATTAATATAAAAACTATTTCTTATGGATAATTTTATCCCCAAATTCTGAGGAACAGATAAAAGCTTCTCATATTTCTCATTTATTTTTTATATTATTTACCAGAATTTATCTAGCTTATTTCTAATTTATTAATTTTAAGTTTCGTATCCAAAACATGTAGACTTTTGAAACTTCTTTATTTCACGCCATATATCAATCCAAATGTATTCTTGAATTTGGAAAAAAAAGACTGGTTGATTACGATTTAAAGCTATAGGAACTGATCGACAATACAAGGTGGTGTGTGTCGAACATGAATTCAACATAATATTTTCCTCGCATTAGATAATCATAATTCTTCATATTTTTTATATTTTCTTAAATTTCCTTTTGCCTCATTTTAGAACAGAGAAATAATGTCTTATGTGAAGAGACAAAGCAAAAGATATATAAAATTTGAGGCTGTATGGTTAGGAAGGTCTATTGATAAATATTTATATTAAAATAAAAATAAGGGTTGTAAAGAGTAAAATGGAAGTTATGAATAAACTTACCTTTAATATTTGAGTAATTCTAAATGCAGCCACGATTTTTCTTAATATAACCCCTAATTTTAAAAAAATATTAAAATATTATGTAATATTACTTCTTCACCCTTTAGCCCATAAATTATAAAAAATACTTAATAATCATGTAGCCCCCCTCCCATTTCACAGAAATGAATTTCAAATATACCTAGAACGGCACCATCATTAGAAGAATCACGAAAATGGTACGACACACGTTATTCTTCGGTATCAAAGGTTTCAAGAACTCTTTCACAAACAATTGGGGCTGCAAGATTCAGCACTTAATCCGAGTTCAGCATGATCCCAACTCAAAACACTTGGAATGGTGGAGCTGCTGTGCACTTAGATCAATGTAATTCAACCCATATTTTCAACCACAATAATGGTGTGTAATGTGTTCAACTCCCATCACTGCTATCCTACAATTTTGATTTTTCAACAAATGAAGCAGACGTTAACAACCACTTCTACAACAAAAATAGAAGCTATGTTGCTCCAACCAAATATGCAAACTCCATGGTTTCTATTCCACAGCAGAGATGTTATACACAATTCCAGACTTCCAGACAGGGAAATAGAATCAACACCACAATCTGGAATCTATAGTCAACACATATAAGCTATAATATTGGATCAGAAAACATTCATGCCTTGATTTTTGCTCCACATGACAACAGAACCTTTCCACACATTGCAAGACTTTTAAGTCAATGAAGCATAATCTACACAACAATCTGGAGTCTTCCACTTAAAAAAAATAAATTTGTAGATCGAGGCTTTTAGGCTACAATACATGACACGATCGACATTTATCAACACGATCTTGATTGCTTTAATATAGATAATTATATTGTTGCTCCAAAAATTTAAGGATGATTATGGCATTAATCAGGGCCACATTGGAGCAAATGAAGGTATGTGTCTTTGATGAATATTTCACCATTTATGGACATCATGTAAAATTATTTTTCGTTTTGGAATTCGTTCGATTCTGTTTCGCTATGATGTATGCGTTGAAGTTTTGATATTGAAGTGGGAAGAGGGGCTACATTATTTTCAATTTTGTTTTTGTTTATTTTGTAATCAAGATTTTAATTTATGAGTAAAAGGATAAAATAGTAATATTACATAATAAGGGGCTATATTAAGAAAAATTGTCGCTGCCTTTAGAATTACTCTTAATATTTTACAACTTGAAAGCCGGAGTTTAACTATTTCAGGAAATAAAAGAAATTCATTCGATATTAAAATGTGACTAACATTTGATATAGTCGACGCATGAATAGTGTTTATATTATCGTATATCAATATACGTGCACACAATGCTTTGCGTTGATTATTTACAATAATTCTCAACTTTCTCTAATTTTATGCTACTCATTCAAACCTAGCATTCCACGCAAAATCAATATGAATTAAAGAAGCCACTTATATTTTGATTTTACTCTTCATCAAATAAAGTTGTAATCATTAGTCCATGGAAAAATACTAGTATTTTATTCCAATATATATTTGTTCACTATAAGTTTCTTCATTTTTCCGAAGAAATTAACGGTAAATAATTAATATTTAAAAATTTAGAAATAATAATAAAAAGTTTTATAATTCAGGACCCAAAAGATAGTTTAATTATCCATTCATAACTCGAATGATTAATTCTCAATTCAGGTATTGAAAGATCACAAAGATTCTCAATCTAGGACCCGGACAATCATAGAATTCTCAATCAAGCACCTCAATATCAGGTCCTGAGTTGAGAATTGTTTGATATTTCGGGTCCTGGATTGACAAATCATCTTTCGAGTTATGACTTGATAATTAAACTATCTTTTGGATCTTGAATCGATAATTCTCCTAATAAGTTCTAGGACCAATCTTCTTTCGTGTTTAATTTATTAAACAAAAATATTAAAATATACCCTAGATTTTGAATGAGTCTCCAAATTTATCCCAATGCTTCAATATATAACAATTTAATATCTAAACTTTAAATGTTATCCCAAATTCTACGTATACACAAACACTTCATGGCATACAAAATTTTACTTTAAAATAAATTTCGCTGACAGTTGCTTGTCAGTTTGGTTTGTCAAATCTTAGTTTGATACTTATGTCCGAGTATGCTTAGAGTCAGTTTCAGTATATACTTTAACATTTGAGTGTTGAGTCTTAAAGGCAAGTCAACTGATAAAATGAAAGCGATAAATAAGACAAAGGATTATGGTGGTTCGGACACTAAAGGTCCTACGTCCACTCTTCAAACTTGTGCTCTGGAAATCAACTAAGTTCAGGATTACACATGTGCTCCTACGATCTATCGCTTGTCGATGAATGCCTTGTCCACCGATCCACAAGCTCACTTGTTTGGTCCTTGCTCGTCTTTCACTTCGCAGCTCCTCGGAGTGTGGGCACACCACACAACCTCCTCCTCATTGGAATGGGGTGTTTAAAGTTTCCCCAAAACTATCAGCTTCCGGCAATAAGCCCGTAAGAGTTAAAGTACTAGACATACTTGACTGTTGTAATCTTTCCTGGAGAGAAAGATTACCAAGAGATAACTCAAAAACTTAGAAATTCCGAGTCTTGTGTTCACATCAGTGACACACGGAAAAGTTTTAACAACCTTTAACTTTAAGTTGGGAATTCAACAGTGTTTCAACAAGTTCGATTTCAGGTTAGGTAACCTTCTTCTGTTGAAGTCCTCTAATATTTAGAGGTGAGGAATCAAAGGTTTAAATCATCATAGTTGTTAGAGACAAAAAGTATGTCGTCCAATCAGAAATTGTCGTTTACTATAGTGATCGGCAGGCAGGTAGGTGCTTTTCTAGAACGTACAATACTTCTCCCTCTTTTTCTGATCGGGACAGTGACTATTCACATTTTGTCAGAATGGAAGTATTCAGTCAGTCCGAGGAATCTATACTAACTAGTCCGAGGAGTCTTAGACTGAAGTCTAATTTCAAGTTAGCAGACTTTAAGGAATCTCCAATCCTTAAAGTCTGATCTTGTCAGCACGTTCGTCGGATGAATACTTCTTGTCTTTATGCGCCGGCACTGGAACTAAGATTTCATACTGAAGCCATCATACTTGCAAGTCCATGTTGATGACGCCATCAATCAGTTTAGGCTTGGTCCCCAGACTGGTAAGTTCGGTTTGAATATTAGCCTGTTGAGTCTTGCGCATCTTACAGAAAGATCCTTTAGTCTGCCTTCGATTCGGCTCCAGCTTACAACTCGATAAAAAAACTTATACATGACTTTACATTTTAAGACCGTGCTACAACTAATCTAGTGACATACTGGTTAGATCTAAACATCAGCTTTGAGCCACCAAACATAAAAAATATGGAAATTCTAACAAATTTCCTAACAATGTAGATTATCTATCTCTCATTTTTTTTTTCTTTTTTTAAGGATAGACCATCTACACTCTCTCCTCTCATTTTATTAAAAAATAATAATAAAGCATTTCACTTTGATCCATAAAACTCAATCTTTTATCAAAGAATAAAAGAATTTAGAATCGTATATGTTGGGGCCTAAATTTAATTTGGCCCAAAAGCAATATCTAAACCCAAATCCATCAAGGCAACTCTAGAGGAGCAACTGACTTTCCGAGTTTTTACAAGTGTTATCTATCAAACTACAATCTTAAGGAAAGTTCCCCCTTAGCCATCTTGGACATATCAGCTTCGAGCTTCAGCCTATTCTCTTCGTCTCGCCTCAGGCGCTCCTCTTCAGCTTTTCTTCGGTATTCTTCCCCGTCTTTGACCATACCTAAAAAGGTAGTCACGGTAGAGGTCACCATCTCTATAATCTCCTATATAACTTTAGTCATTCTCTCCTCGACAGCTTCCATGTGGTGTTGGACTTGATCAACAACAAGCTCGTTGATGTGTGCCAGGAAATTAGACATGTTGACTGGTTGAGCTTGAGTAAGAGAAGTGGAGGCCTCAGCTTGAGTAAGGACTGGAGATGTAGATTCTTCGACTTGAGTTATTGGCAAGGAAGTGGAAGCTTCACCTTGAGCACCATCAGCAGCAACAACCATGATGGGTTTTGTATACTGAAAGCATTTATTACAATGAGTATACAACGGTTTATTTCTCCTATCTGTTAACAATCTTACATGTATGAACATGTATGAACAATGGTATCCTCTTGTCTCACCAATAGGGATGATCATACAGCGTGTTGTAGATCACAGAAGTTAGTATGATCACTTGACCTAGTGAGACATAAACCTGATCACAGCCGAGACAGCGTATGAGGATACGTCTGTTGATCAATGCTAAATCTGCATACAAATCATAGCATAGAGCAAATAAATTTATAAGTACCCGAAGGTTGTCGAACCCACATGGATAGTACAACGAAGGAAAATCATCTACTGGATATAGTTTTTAAAACCTTTGTTTGGGTAATTCAAATTTCAGGGTTTTGGATTTTTCAAAGCAAGGAAATTAAAGGGATAAAAATAAATATTAAAAAGCACAGATTCCAGGGAAATCTACCAAACTGATCAACATGCAAGAAACAAATATTCAAACCCAGAAAAGATATTTTTGGTGGAAAATCTGTTAATGTGGAATTAATTCCTTGGTCGGGCAATTAAATCCTAAATTACTAACTAGTGGTTATCTCCTCTCTGTCTCAAACACACAAAGTTAATCAATTTCATAAAAATCCAGATTAATCCTACAATTGAAATCTTCTTGGTCGGACAGATAATCAAAAGTATTAAACCCTAACTTCCTGTTACTAACCTTCACCTCTCGGTCCTTCGATTAATTAACTGAAACCTACCTCAATCTTCATCTCTCGATCCTTCGATGAGAATAGATTTTAAATAAAACATAGGATTTAAACCAATAAAAGGGTTTGAACAATTGAATCAAAACATGTATCACAGAAGGAGAAACCCTAGAACCTGTTTAGGGTTCTAGCCTAACATATTGAAAGTAAACATTGCGAGGAAAAATAAAGATTGCATTAAAAAGTAAAGGTTCAACAAAAAGTAAAGAGGAATTCTAAAGCAAACATAAATAAAAGAAGTAAAAACTGTAAAGGGGAAAAGAAGTTAAAAACTAAAGAGGCTCCCCATTCTGAGCTAATTATGAGTTTATATAGAAGTAGGGTTGAGGCCTTGGATGGATATCTTCAAAAGGTATGATTGATTGCTTCCATATTGATGTATATCTTGTTCCCCAAGCAATTCTCGCCCAAAATATATGAAAATCTCGCCAAATCTCGCCATTCATGTCTGTCTCGGCCGAGATGGATCTTGCCCCGGCCGAGATGAAAAATGCGGCCCGGCCGAGATGATTTTCGTTTCGGTCGAAACAGAGACGTTTCGCCACTTCTGACCCTTCTGCGCAGTCTCACGGTTTTGGCCATAACTTTCACATCCGAACTCCGATTGATCCGATTCCAGTTGCGTTGGAAAGCTAACTCAAAGATCTTTCAAATGCCACGCTCCGTTAGCTCAGATTACAACGGTGGAAGAAGTAGTGACTGTTTCTTTGAACATCTGCTGCTTTCAGTACGGGTTCTCCATTGGATTTAGCCTAAAACCTGTAAAATCTCACCATGGCAATCATAATACCCTCTAATATATACTCATGCTCAGTTTATTCAAGAAAACTTACTAAAATGCATAAAAGAAAAGAAAAACAAAGCGATAAGTGAGTAGAAAAACGAGCTTATCAAACCCCCCAAACTTAAACACTTGATTGTCCTCAATCAACAAAAGAAAGAATCAAAAGTTCAAGTAGATGAGTAGTGCAATGCCTCACAAGATTCATCACAATCAAACGCGTAAATCTACTAAGCATCAGCACTTTTGAAAGAATCAGAAAATCTGTAAACTATGGAAGACTCACATGGGGAGTGTTTCGCTCATTCACTCAAGTGTTTTGGATAATTATGAGATCACACACA
This sequence comes from Plectranthus barbatus, assembly GCA_026898455.1. Taxonomy (NCBI): domain Eukaryota; kingdom Viridiplantae; phylum Streptophyta; class Magnoliopsida; order Lamiales; family Lamiaceae; genus Plectranthus; species Plectranthus barbatus. The sequence continues at coordinate 750,153 of JAPKLW010000223.1, forward strand.
AGTCATGCAAATCAAGTTCTACCATAGGCTTGCAAATAATCTCAATCTCCACTGCAAATATGTGCACACAAGTCTAAGATCAGAAAGGACTTTATTCAAGGTTGTAATGTAGGCTTTTGTGAAGGGTAGGGAAATATTTGGCCAAGTGACTAAAATCAATCAGGGAATCCTCAATCAATCAAACCACTATCTATTGATATCCACCCATCTCCTATAATATTCAACATCAACCAAGGCTCTTTTATTCACACACATTTTTTTTTTCTTTTTCACACATATCCTTTTATGCTCTTAAACAATTTTGAATATTCATTTGAGCTTATAAGGATTATCAACACAACAACTATTTATTTTCTTTTTCTTCTTTTTCTAGAGCCCAACCTTTTCTTTTGCTTTCACCCTTATAATAATATCTTATCCTTCCTCAAACAAAATCCAACCCACTCTCATAGACAAGAGTTGATTCCCCTATTTATTTCTAACTCATAGACAAAGAAAGAAAATATCATAGGCTCAAAAGGGCTGACTAGGGATAACATTTAATTAGGACAGTGTATGGGAAAATAGGCTAAACAAAGATGGCCTAAAATCACTTCCTAAACCTGTGCACACTAGCAGTCTTGAAAAAGATACAAAGCAAGTTCTAGAGATACTCAAAATTGCAGACACACTCACAATCGAATTTCAGGCTCAAAAACTCACACAAGGGACAATTTTTCTTCCACAGTAAACATCAAGTCATCATCTATCTCATGCCAACGCAAGTATCAAAACAAGAAATCATGCGGTATTCACATTCATAGGCATACTCGACCACTATCACAATCAATGCAAACTAAAGTCAATCAATTCAAATCTTGCATTCTTGTCCTAGGGTTCAAACATGCATCAAGTTCCCACAATCTCGCGTTTTATTCAAAATAATATTCATGCAGAAATTTAAATAAAGCAAATAAAAGATATAAAAATGTTTCAAAACCTTTAAATCTTCATCCCCCCAAACTTATTCGAAAATCAGAGAGAATAAGTTTGAAAGTCAGATTCAGAATTCGAAACAGTACCTGATTGTTGGCCTCAGACACCAACTTTTTATCTTCCATCTTCAGACTCAGACCGGCGTGGATTTTGGCTGCTGGCATTCCTATCTCGGCCATGGCGAACTTCATCTCGGTCGAGATGGAGCCTTCTTGTCGACCTCCGTCTTGGTCGAAGTGTTCCACGTCTCGGTCCTCTGTCTCGGCCGTGGCGGACTCTGTCTCGGTCGAGACAGACTTCGAATTTTTTTTTTTTTTTTTTTCAAAAGAAAATAAAAGTGAAGTACAGTGATAAACAAAAGAAATTGAAAATACTAAAAGGAAAAGGGAAAAAAATTGAAAACACAATGGGTTACCTCCCATTCAGTGCCTTATTTACCGTCGTGGCTCGACACTACCTGTGAAGCTCATCAAGGAGGTTGGAATATGTATTGCAACAACCGCATCAACTGAATGTTTGATGGTGCAGAACAAGCGGTCTTGCAATCAAGAGAATGTGAATCAGGAGGCTTCAGTTTGTTTCTTTTTGCAATGGCCTCCAAATCCTTCAGAAATTCCCTTTTGTCCACTCCTTTGTCTTTCGCTTGATCGCCCTCTCCTTTGTGTACTGGAGTGACCACATCAATTGAATCATACAGCTCAGCCTCAACTTGTTCTTCTTGGTTTTCAGCCACTTTCACTTCAATGTCCTCCTTGAGTATGCATGCTTCAGTGTCTGGCTTTACTCTGGACAGGATGTCGTCAATGATTGACTCATTAGTCTTTATGACTTTGTTTCTCTCATTGATCCATGATGATGATGGCTGGACTCTGGACAAGACTTCATCAATGATTGACTGCTTGGGCTGAGCCGGATTAACCTCTTGAAGTGCAACTTGCCTTCCTTGTATTTCTCTCAATTCTTTCCTCAGTAGATAGGCTTCAGTGACCAGTATTCGTTGCTCTTCAAGAGTCAGATCGACATCATTCACCATCTTCTCCTCATTCCTCGTATTTTTACACCTGCACAGAAAACGAGGGAAAAATCAGTCTGTCCCGGCCGATTAAGTTCAGGCATGAGTGATAAGGTTTGAGTGGTACTACTCAGGAATTATAAGATGTTAATTAATTGTAGTTAGAGCTTGTCAGAGGCTCCGATTAATTAATGGATGTCCGGTAACCTTAAATATGGGGATTCTCAATTAATGCAGCCTGTTCTCATAACGTGGTAATAAAGGGGTAGATCAGTATTAATTCTGTGGTGAAAAAGAATTAATATTAATTAATTAATTGTGTCCTGGGTTGTTGACAAGGGAATTAATTAATTATAGGCCCACTTTATTATTTGCATTAGGTCCCAGGACTGGCCCAATTAAATATGCTGAATTGAGCCCAAAATGGCCCATTAGGGTTTCCAACCCTAGGTCTATAAATAGACAGCTCTCTCTCATAAGTTGTAAGACAGTTGAAACACACTAAACCCTAGATAGAGAGGGAGGCGCCGTTTTTGGTAGAGAGGGAGGAGAATTCCAATTCTGGTCCTGCTCAGAATACAGATCTACGGAGTCCTCACCAGTACTAGATCTGAACAGCATTGGGACACAGCCCTGAAGATCTGATCTGGAGAACATATTTCTTTCTTTCTTCCCTCTTCATTTTCGATTTTAATCTAGAAATTAGATCTCTAATTTATAATTCCGCAGATTAAATCGGATCGCGTGGTTGAATTGAGATTTGGAAATCAAACGCGAAAGATCGTTTCAGACTCGATGGATTTACGGTAAACCCTAAATCCACAATTCTTTGTATTAAATTCATAGGAGCATGCTAGGATTTTGAGAATTTTAATTATGTGCAATAACCATAAATCGATCTGGTTCAGTTTGGTTTTGGTGATTCGGTTCACGGAAAAACCCTACAAACCATCTGCCAGTTCACCTCCAATTCACGTACAATTGGTACAAAGGGAACAAATGGCATGATTGGCCACTCTCTCCACCTACAAACTTCTTCAAAAAAAAAATTCTAGTTCTCAAATTTTCACACCTCCTCAGCATTTGATCAACATCAGAGTCTTGTCTCCAGTGAGGGATCTTGATATTTGTAGTCAGCTTGGTCAGAGATTATGTCCGCACATCTCCTTAGGGAGTCCTCTCGATCTTGAGAAAAGGACCCTTAGTCTTCGGAGGTGGGAGACCACAAGTACCAATCTCTCGTCTGAAGGCCCTGATATACCTCAGTCTCTTTTTTACCAGTCTGACGGAGGGTTGCCTCGACCTCGATCTTCTGCCCATCCACTCATCTGATGGGTTTTGTATACTAAAAGCATTTATTATAATGAGTATACAACGGTTTATTTCTCCTATCTGTTAACGATCGTACATGTATGAACAATGGTATCCTCTTGTCTCACCAATAGGGACGATCATACGGCGTGTTGTAGATCGCAGAAGACAATATGATCACTTGACCTAGTGAGACATAAACCTGATCACAACCAAGATAGCGTATGAGGATACGTCTGTCCGGATGGCTGCGGCATTGTCGGAATAAGTAGTCTGTCTTGGTTACTTGACATGCTGGTACGCAGAGGTGGCGTATTGATGGACCGCAGTGAGATATATTCGTCTGTCTGACATCAGGGAATAAAAGATCTCGTTATATTGATTGAGTCCAAACCCTAACGAAGGTTCAGGGGTTTGCACGTGTTGACTGTTGCTTTGACTTGCCATGGTGGAGAGTCTGAGTAACGTGCTCGTATATCCGCATCTTGGGTAACCGCAGTTCGTGTAGTACCGCCTGAGACTGAACTTAGGTAACCATATCCGAGTAATAGGATGGGGACATTCCATGAGGATCTCAATAACATTCATCGTGCCTAAGTCCTGCAGGCTGATTGTAGTTAGAGCTTGTCAGAGGCTCCGATTAATTAATGGATGTCTGGTAACCTTAAATATGGGGATTCTCTATTAATGCAACCCGTTCTCATAACGTGGTAATAAAGGGGTAGGTCAGTATTAATTTTGTGGTGAAAAAGAATTAATATTAATTAATTAATTGTGTCCTGGGTTGTGGACATGAGAATTAATTAATTTATACGCCCACTTTATTATTTGCATTAGGTCCCAGGTCTGGCCCAACAAGTGTGCTGAATTGAGCCCAGGAGCCCATTAGGGTTTTATAACCCTGGGTTGATCAATAGACCTCTCACTCTCTGAAATCCTAAGCCACTTCATAACATAATTTGAAAAACCCTAGATCTAGAGAGTGAGAGAAGGGGCGCCGTTTACAAGGGAGAAGGAGGAGAATTTTCGAATTCTGGTCATGCTCAAGCCACAGATCTACGGAGTCCTCACCAGTAGTAGATCTGAACAGCACCGGGACACAGATCTGAAGACCTGATCTGGAGAACAAAATTTCTTCTTTCTCAATCTCTTTGTTTCAAATTTATTTTAGAAATTAGATTTCTAATTTCTTCTTCCGCAGATAAATTCGTATTGTGTGGTTGAATTGGTTCTTGGAATTCAAACGCAAAAGATCGGTACCGACACTACGGAGTTACGGTAAATCTCTCGATCCACAATTCTTCGTACTAAATTCATAGGAGCATGCTAGGGTTTTGTGAAATTAATTATGGGCAATATCCATAGATCGATCCGGTTCAGTTTGGTTTGGTGATTCAGTTCACGCAAAAACCCTACAATTGGTATCAGAGCGAGGTTTCTGATTTATGGCTCTGTTGTTCATAATTAAATTCGATATTAAGCATTAATGAATTTATTATTGTGGATGTTTGGTTTTTGTTCCTCGTGGCAACCCGTTGATTCAGCCCGCGGTGGTTTATCCGTGTATGGCTGAATTGTTTTGTAAAATCATGAGAAAATCCATGATTAGCATAGATTTGAAAATTGTAATAGAATAGTTTCTGTAATTTTATTTTTCAAATTATGTAATTGGACGGGTCGAGGATGAAGAACGAAGATGGAGCCGATGCAGGGCCGACGGAGACGACGGTGGGCGACGGCGGCGTGGCACGCAGGCGCGCGCGAGGCAGCGCGGGCGCGGCGCGGGGGTGCGCTCGCGGGCGCACGCGGCACGACAGCCAGCGCGCGGCGGCGGCTCCGGTCGTCGTCGGTTGCTGCTGTCCCGTCGCAGTGGCTTGTGTTTTTGGTGGTTTGTGCAATCCTGTGTAAACCCTAGGTTTGCATTAGGGTTAGGGCAAATCATCAGATTACAAAGTCCTAAATCCCAAAAGATTTGGTGTATCAAGATTTGGAGGCCCTTGAAGATTTGAGAAGATTTGAATTTATCCATTAAATTCAAAATTCAAATTGTAATAGATAGATTTTATTTTCTATTTATTTTTGGGGCCACGAGGAATTTTTGTTTGCCTTAATTATCCTCGTATGATATGTGATTTATTTATGTGCGCAATTTAAGCATGTGTAGATAATAGGAAAAGCATGTTTTACTG